>CANNZV010004187.1:0-45709 GCA_947561585.1 Caprella mutica
CTCCTGAGTCTATTGTCAAAGAAATATTGGGCAGTACAACGACGTTTCTTGGAGCTAGATAAGGTGAACAATCAATAGTCAAATTAGTATTAGAAAAAATACTGTCTGGCAAAATACAGTTGCTAATTCTTTTGAAGTGTGGCGTAAATACTTTAGCCGATGTGAGATTGACATTTATCATTTCCTCTGTTGAAATTAAATCTTCCGCTCCTAAATAGTAGCCTTGCAATTCTAAATCAAAACTCACATCAGAACTGCTATTATAATTTTGATGTATTTCTACTGCAATGACATTGGTACCTTCCTGTAATTGATCCGCATCTATGGAAAACGAAACGAACTCATCTTCTGCAGCTCCGCTAATAATTTCTATAGCCGTTGTTTGTGCATTTATCGGGCCTGCTGGCATATTAGAACGAGCCACTTCTACCCCATTTAGGTAAACTACTGCTCCATCGTCTCGCAATAAATTTAATTGCAATTGTCCTGCATATTGACTAGCATCTACAACTCTAAAGGTCTTTCTAAAATAGCTCGTGATAGGTTTATTATTCGGATTATTCCCAAAAGAAATGACCGTGTTTTCATCGTCGTCACCATAACCTAGTTGCGCTTTACCACTTTTCCATAAGGCGTCATTATAATCATTTCAACATCCAATTACTGGCAAGGTTGGTAAAACCATCTAGATATTTCCAGGAGGAGGCTTTATGCACCAAGGTATCAATCCTAACCTCAGACCAACCCTCAAAGGAATGCCCTGCCATGGGTTCTGCTCGCAACTGAAAAGGGATGTTTTTGAAATAAGTCCCCAACCAATTATTAGCAGGAATAGATAAGTCATTGATATAAACTTTTCCGCTATTTTCTGATAAAGATAAAATACCTAATGTCGTGGTTTCAGAAACACCAAGCTCATCTATTAGGTTTTGATACAAGGCACCTGGTCTCTCTTGGGCAAAATTTTTAAGTTTGGTGATTTCGTCTTTCCAATAATCAAAACTCGGAATAGCATTGCCATAACCAGACGTTGTGCCTCGCCAACGATCAATATGATAAGGCATCTCTGAAATAATTTCGTCTTTAAAATCATCAATAATTTTTTCGACTCGTTGGGGATGATAAGTCGTGAACAAATGGTCTGCAAATCGACTCACGAACGCTTCTACAAAGGCTTCATTCCTTAGCAAATTTTCAAAAGCTGTACCTACCCAATCATAGTAATTGTTGCCCCTTGTGGTAAAATCTTCTATCAATTCGTCATTTGCCCCCAAAAAAACCACGGTCAAAATCTTGAGCAATCCATCGCCATTTGGCACCAGTTGCTTTAGGTTTCCAAAATTGAATATTGTGCCCATAACTAGAATTGCTCGACCAAATTTCGGTGATATAAAAATCAATGCAATTGTCAATATCCATGACCTCCTTTACTGCTTCATAATTTGTCGAAAGACTTAGGTCTTGATTCAGCAAATCAAACAAGGCATCAAAAGCCATATCATCTCCTTGCTCTACGAAGCCATTATTTTCTATCAAATCATATTCATTTCCTAAGAGGCCATAAGTCCCTTCGATATAACCCTCATCTACTTTTGAACGTATATTATGAATGCCCAAATATTTGCCATTGACAAAAACGATAGCAGGCCTAAATCCAGTCTGTCCCCAAATCTGTTATGCCTTTTGTCAAATGCTGAATGAGTCCATCGCGCATCAGCGTAGAACTCCAATCACTTCCTGATGCTCTCAAAGCAAAGATGTCATACTTGTCTCGAGGACTATCAAAAAACAATGGATACTCCAAATTATTTTGGTCATATTCATTATCAAAATAAATACCCAACATCTTTTGTGGTAATCTCCATGAGTTCAATCCATTCACTTTTACACCTACCAATTCGTTAAAAAGCAGCTCTGTTTCCACCATCATTTTCAAAAAATTCTATATTGATTGGATACTTCCAATCGGGTTTAAAATCTTGTACATACAAGCCAAGGCTATCATCCCAAAAATATTCAGGATTCGTAGCCAAAGAAATAACAGGTAGTTTTCTAGCTTCAAGATTTTCATGAACAAAATAAGATTGACTCTTGGTTTTTCCTGCAATAAAATTAGAGATAAAAACCCTCGCTCTCAAAATCGTAGTGGATGTCAAATCAAGAGGATTGGTGTACCATGGTGATGCTAAAGTAGGTACACTTCCATCAAGCGTATAGCGAATGTCTCCTGCAATACAACTCAAGGCAACTTGTATATTATTGTCATAAAAACCACCTCTTACAGAAAAATCAGGTCGATAAAAAACGAGCCCATCCGATGCACTTGTTGAGTTGCTATTATTGGGTGTAGGTGTTTCAAAATAGCCCCATTCCGAGCCACCATCTGTTTTCCTACCAAAGGAAATATCTGTAATTTGATGGGTATAACTTATAGAATCTATCAAGATTCCTTGTGAATCCAACAAGGCTACCGATTCACCAGCTTTTGATAACTTAAAATTAGTATGTAAACCTATATCTTTCCCATCTGCCCAAATCAACAAAAAAATCATTTGCACCAATAGTACTTCCATTGGGAAATTTCCATTTAGTCGTATTATTAAAGTTATCCGATAAAACATAATCTGATAAGTCTATCGTATAATTGGTGTTATTATACAACTCAATCCAGTCTCCTGTATCCTCAAAATCAGGGTCATCAATTCCACTAGAATTGGAAGTTATCAATTCATTGATATAGAGTTGGGCATTTGAAAAAAGAGGAAATAAAAGAAAGAATAGAATTGTTATCTGCCAGATTTTTTGATTTCTTGATTGCATTTGTATATTTAGTAGTTCTAAAGTTCTTGCAAATATATAACCTTTCTTTTAAGTACTAACAAAAAAACAGGGCGTGATATTGGATATCACGCCCTGTTAAGGTATTGAATATTTGTGCAATTTTAGAAGAAGCGAGGTTTGGCACCACCATCATTCTTATTGGCACCACCACAGTATTGCATCATGATTTCAAATGTTCCTGAGTTGTAAGGTGCTAAATCTGAAAGGGTAAAATCAAAGGCTACCCCAACATTAATTCCTTGGGTCAACATGCATTGTACAATTAAATCTATTGATTCTCCCAATCCATCATCCTCACCACTCCCCAATCTGTAGGTAAGTCCAACTAAGATTTTTTTCCTAAAAATCAAACTTAAGTTTACATCTAAATCTATAGGAGAATTATTAGCATATTTCAACAAGGCCGCTGGTTTGATATCAATATCATCTGACGCCCTCACCAAAAACCCACCCATGATATAGGCGTGAATGGCTCTTTCCCGATTCTACATTGATGGTTGAAACATTAGCGGGCAGTAGACTAATATCGCTTTTTATAAGGTGCGGTATGGAAACCCCTATATAGTATTTATCTTGTTCATAATAAGCGCCCAAACCTATGTTGGGATAAAGCCCTGAATCTTTGGTTGCTTGTATCAAATTATCACCAGAGTTGATTAATGTTTCGTTGGCCAAGCGCGTTTGGTATCTGTATAAATTTCCAGATATGCCTAAGCTCATACTACCCTGTTCTATAGGCACTCGATAAGCATAGTTTAATCCCACATTCCAAGATTCTGTAGGGCCTATTTTGTCATGCACCACATTCATACCTATACCTACTCTAGTATTTTGCATAGGTGTATGAAAGGAGAGCGTCTGCGTGACAGGCGCACCATCCAAACCAACCCATTGATTTCTGTATAAGGCGGTTACACAGACGCCATTTGCACTGCCTGCATAAGCTGCATTAAATGCCAATTTATTATACATAAACTGTGTGTACTGTGGGTCTTGTTGTGCTTTCAATTGACTTATAATGGTCAATAAGAAAAGTATGGTTATATATTTTTTCATAATATTAAAATTGTATTTTATTTATAATGCTTCTTTTTAGATTTCATCAATAGTATCGCGTTAAGCGATACTATTGATGATTTATATTGAAAAAATTACCCTCTTTGCAAAAACAAATATCCTGTCATAATGGTACCACTACCATCATTGAGTTTGAGCACATAGAAATAGGTTCCGATAGGTAAATCTTCGTCAAGGTGTGTACCTTCCCAATTGTTGGTATAGTTCTCATTTCGATAAACCTCATCTCCCCAACGATTGTAAACAGCTAAAGAAGACTGTGGATATTTTTCTATACCCAGTACCACAAAAGCATCATTGAGTCCATCGCCATTTGGTGTAATCACAGAAGGAATTAGAAGTTCCTCATTACCTGAAATCAAAATGGTTACTGTACCTTCTGCACAATTGTCTAAACATGTTTCACTACATACGGTGTACGTAAATTCGTCACCACCTATAAAATTATTACTAGGCACATAGGTAAGTAATCCATTGGCATTTTCAATCAATTCTCCATTCGAAGGATTGGAAGTACTGAAAATAAAATGTTCTCCTATAATGATTTCGTCATCATTTGCTAAAGGACTAAAAAATCCTAAAGAATCATTTACCCCTATCGTATAACTATCATCTACTAAGGTTGGTGAATCTAAAAACGTAATCAATACTGTATCAATTGAAGTGATGCCACACATGCCATTTTCTATTTGCCAAAATAGCATATTGGTACCTTTAGAAAGATTAGAAACAATGGCATTTGGATTATTCCTATCACTAAAACTCACTTGGTCATCGTTGCTCAACCAAGTACCTGTGCCATTGCCACCTAGCGGTATTGGCGCCGCAGCCAATTGATTGGAATCGTCGCAAACAAAGGTATCATCTCCAGCAAAAGCCCCAAAGTTTGTTGTTCCACTATCTATGGTAATCGTTGTAAAACCATTTGAATCATTACTATCAAAAGGATTGTATATACATCCTGCAGCAGTAGTCACTACTACATAATAAGAACCATTGTCTGCCGCAGTTGTATTGGCTATGATAACTATAGACCCTATCCCGACAAGCAAGCCGGTATCCTCTTTATACCATTCATAAGTATAAAAGTCATTGGGATTAACAACTACTAAAGTGGCCTCTTCGCCTTCGCAGATGGTACCATTACTGGTTACTTCTAAATCCGATGGTGTACTATTGATAAATACTTCAGCCGCAGCAACTGCAGATTCGCAATCACCCAGTTCTATGTAAAGTTCGTAAATACCTGTATTGGTTGAATTCACACTTGGAAGCATTGGGTTTTGGTCGTTGGATGCGAAGCCATTTGGTCCCGTCCAATAATACAATGCACCATCTACAAAATCCGTCATCAATACTAAATCCTCTCCTTCACATGCACCGCTAGTCGTTATCGTAGGTGCTGCGAAACTATCAGAAACGGTCGTTGTTATCGATTCTGAAAGGTCTGTATTACAATCATCCACTTGCACGGATACGGTCCAAGCACCTTCGTGTTCGGCTGTATTGACCGCACTGATTTCCAACGTAGGTTCAGTCGTTGTCAATTGATAAGTCGTTGTTGCATTCGTAAATGTCCATGTATAAATTAGATTATCACCTTGATAAGTCGTTGCGGTCAAAGCTAAAGCACTACCCTCGCAAAGTGTATTATTGATGACAGTGATTGTTGGTTGTACCAACATACCTGATACGCCATTGACCTCTGTAGAACCCGTAGCAGTACAACCATTCGGCGACGTGACCACGACGATATAAGTACCTATCATATCACTTGTCAAATTAGGTATACTAGGGTTTTGGTCGCTAGACGTAAAGCCATTCGGGCCTGTCCATGCATAGGTGTTAAACATGTTGTCAACCGTTGGGTTAGCCATCAATTGTGCACTATCATCACAGTCGCCATTCGTATTAAGCGGACTAACAGCAGGCGTTTCTATTACTGTAAAAGTAACATTAGTTGAGTTGGAAGTACAACCACTTTCTATTCCAATAACCCAGTAATTATAAGTTCCTAAGGCTAATCCTGATAAGGTCATACTCACATCTGAGCTGACAGGAATAGGATTGCCTGTATTAGGATTGCTATCATACCAAGCATAGGTCGTGGTGGTATTTCCGTCCGTTTCTACTGAGAGTATGATATCTTCTCCTTCGCAGGTTGAAGCTATTGGCGCAACGGTAGGTGCTGTTGGATTGGCATTAATAAGGACTTCAACAGGTGTTGCCGCTTGAGAGGCACAGCCATTTTCATTGATACAAATCACACTCCACATACCTGCACTATAAGCAGGATTGATATTCTGAATCATCGTAAATCCAAAAGTTGTCATTAAAGCACTATTACTCGAAGGATCCGTACCGTTTGGATCAATCCATTGGAAGGTAGCACAGTCTCCACTCGCAGTAAGGAAAAGCGATTCGCCCTGACATACTGCATTGGTTTCAAATATCGTAGGTATAGCTGGAGCCATGCTTATGGCTACTTCTACAGTACCTTCTTCTGAAATACATCCACTGCTTGTATATTGTAAACTATAAGTACCACTATTCGTTGTCGTTGTATTATTGATAACAGGATTTTGCAAGGTAGAACTAAAGCCATTTGGTCCTGTCCAACTATAAGCATCTGCAGTCACATTGGCTGCCAACATCAGTGCCTCTCCTTCACATGGTGTATTAGCTGTTACATTAGGCGCAGCAGCCTCACCTGAGGTAAGGGTAATCATTTCTGAATAGTTAGAATCGCAATTATCAATACTGACCATCACTCGATAGTTGCCGTTGAAATTGGTATTTGACCCTAAGAGTAATAATTGACTACCCGTTTGCCCGTTAATCACTTGGAATCCAGTACCATCATCAAACTCCCAAACATAAGTAATGTTGGCCCCCACATAAGTATTGGTCACTTCTATGATAATATCATTATTATCACAGGTAGATCCATTGATACTCAATATAGGTTGCGCTGGAATATTGGAGGAAAGTAGCACTTCAACAGAAGAAATAGATATGCATCCATTTTCATCTGTAAAGTTTAAGAAGTACGATCCTTCGTCTGTTACTATCGGATTGGCAAGGGTAGACGTAAATCCATTGGGTCCCGTCCATGCATAAGTATTATTTCCAGTACTCGTTGGATTGGCATTAAGCGTCATAGCGCCACCACATAGACCTCCTGTTTGTGTTAAATTGATATCAGGAGAATCGTAAATGACAAATGAAGTAGAGGCCGTTGCTGCTGAACAAAATCCTCCACCTATCTGTAACCAATACGTATACGAACCACTTGGCAAACCTGCTAATACAGGATTGGATTGGGTAGATATTACATTTGCTGTACCCAAAGTTGGATTTCCATCATACCATTGATACGTCCCTACTCCACTGGTATTATTGGCAAAAAGCTGTACCGATTCTCCCACACATACATTTCCTGTATTGGTAGGTGCTGGTGCTGAAGCGCCCGCTATAAACTCAACGAAAGTCCCTAATGGCGCACTCGTACAACTTGTAGCACTTGAACATGCTACCGCCCAAGTACCTTGAGCATAATGTGGATCTGTGGCGGGTATCGTCACAGAAGGAAGGGTTGTCGTTCTCGTTGTGCCATTTGGAGCCGTCCAAATATAGGTATCGCAGCTCGTACTAGTGGTCAACAAAATATCTGCCCCTTGGCATAAAGGTCCATTATTATTATGGTCAAGTACAGACAATGATGGTCCAACATTTACATTTATTTGAACTGATGGTGAAGTACAATTACCCGTACTGATAGTTAATGTATAAATACCATTACTTGCTTGACTGGCATTCGTTATCAAAGGTTGATAAGCATTTGAAGTAAAACCATTGGGACCTGTCCACTGTGCTGTGAAGCCTAGAGGGTAGGTTGAAGATGGTGTTTGTAAGGCCAAAAGAATGTTTTCGCCAAAGCAACCATTGATGGTATTGGCAAGGGCTACAGGTGCTAAAGGCGGCGGATCTTGATTAACTAAATTAATCAACATATTACTAGTAGCAAAACAACCACTGCCCAACCCAAAGGTGAAATTAGCATAGGTACTTGCCGTTAAATCATTGATGGTAATTTGTCCATTGGCATTAGACGTTGCGCCTATCACCGTTTCTGTGATTACCGTATTTACATCATAAGTAAAATCATAAACGGTATTTGGTGCTAAACCATGAATGGTAATGCTTCCGTTTGTGTTACCACAAAGGCTAGGATTTACTGTCGAGAAAGTAATACCACTAGCAGAAGTATTGATGACCGTAAAGGTAATGGTAGCATTATCGGTACAGCCATCCGCATCTGTAAATTGATAGTTGAAACTAGCTCCGTTTGCAATATTATAATTATTACTTGCGGAACCAGCAGAAGCGCCATTTGTCATCATCATCAAATTCATAGTACCATCATTCCAAGTTCCTCCTAGTCCACCTATTGAATTTTCTAAAGCAGTTAAATTATATCCAATAGCATCTGGCGAACAGATAGAAGGGGTCAAATCTGCTAAGGCATTTATAGTAAAGTTGACATTTGCCATCGTCACGCAGCTACCCAAATTGGTGTACGTGTAGGTAAAGTTTTGAATGGACGTAACATCATAATTATCACTAGCCGTTGCTGCTGTGCCTCCATTGGCAATGCTCATCAAATCATTGGTGCCATCATTCCACACACCACCTGAGCCACCTATCATCATTTCCAAACTTGTCAAATCATAACTCATCGCAAAAGCAGGACAGGTGCTTGGCGCCAAACTAGTTAATACTGTTGGTGCATATAAGGTAAATGATATCGTCGCCGTTCCCGAACATCCATTAACATCTACCACATTTACGGTGTAAGTGCCGCTGTGTATCGCTGGGTCTAAAACGCCACTTCCAATCACGGGATTGGCATCTGTAGAGGTATAACCATTAGGACCTATCCAACTATAAGTATAAGGTGCAATGCCTCCATTCAAAGTCGTTGTAAAATTCAAGTCATTTGTCCCATCTACACAAAGTGGATTATTATAACTAACATTGACACCCAAAGTATTAGGATCGGTCAAGGTAACTGCACCCAGATTAAAGTCACAACCGTTTGGTCCTGTGACGGTTATATTCGTATAGGTTCCAGCTGGTAAGCCAGTTATCATCAAATTATTGGTACCCATTGCGACCGTTTCATTGGTCGAGGTTTGCACATTGCCACTTGCATCTGTATAGGTAATTGTAAATTGATTCATAGAACTTGCAGGCAGACCATTTGTCATGATATTAGGTAACGTAATCGTACCATCTGAAAGGTTACAGAAAGTTGGGTTCGTACCCATCAATGGATTGCTCGTCAAGGTATGAACCGTCACCATAGTTGTACTCGTAGAAGAACAGCCATTGGCATAATCGACATGTACGGTAAAGGTTTCATCTCCTGTAACGGTGACGGTTGTCATGGCGCTTACGCCAACAACATTTCCTCCCGAATCTGTCCAGTAATAATTGATTGCTCCTGAAGTCGCTGCAAATAAATCAACTTGATCGCCAACGCAAACTGGTCCTGAATTGGACGCTGTGATTGAGGTAACATTGGCTGCACCAACCGAGATATTAGTCGCTGTGGATTGACATCCAATACCATTTGTAATTACAAAATTGCTATAATTTCCAAAAGGCAAACCTCCTATCGTAACATCGCCATTGGCATCTGCTGTAAAGGTAGCGGTTTGTGTAGCACCACCATTAAAGTTATAACTAAAGGTGTAAGTCTCGTTGGCTTGAAGCATCGAAAATAAGATAGACCCATCAAAGGTATTGCAATTGGTAGCATCTGTAACTGTGGACGCCACATTGCCCAAAGGACTAGAGACCACAATATTGATAAAGGAAGTTTCAGATACACATCCATCTACTATCACGAATAAAGCATAAGTATAAGTACCCGCCGTCAAAGGGTCGGCATCTATCAAATTGGTATTGTAAACATCATAAGATGCTAAGGTCGGTGGTGGCGTTGCGGTACCTATGATTGGCGTCAAAATATTGCCATCGCCTGCATTCGGTTCGCTACTCACGTACCAATAGTAATCTACATTAGTACCTGAGTAAACTTGGCTACTAATGTGTACCTGTCCACCCAAACAAATATCTTCTGTGACTGCCGTCAAAGTTGGTTGCACTGGTGGGTCAACAAAAAGCACTTCTATACTCGCCGTTCCTGAACAAACGCCGTTGGCATTGATGGCTTCAACGGTGTAAGTGCCACTATCTATAATCGAATTCAATCCCACTGTATTAATGGTAGGATTAGCTGCTGTGGAAGTGTAGCCATTTGGTCCTGACCAACTGTAATTATAAGGTGAAGTACCTCCAGTCACTGTTGTGGTTAAAGTAATGGATGCCGTATTGCCATCTAAACAGACGGGCGCAATAGGCGCAATCGTTACTTCTGGTGCAGCTGGATCCACTAGTTCTATAAATCCAGGAGGTGGAATATTTACCGTTGCCGTACATCCTGCATTCATAATCATGAAATTAGCATATTGTACATTCGCTACTAAGCCTGTTATGGCTATTTCTCCAGCAGCATTGGCAATCAATACACCTGTCGTTATAGTATTCCCGTCAGCATTATAAGTGACGGTATACGTTTCCATATCTGTTAGTCCATCAATGGTAATGCTGCCATTATTGAAGCCACAAGAACTTGGGTTTGTAATTCTACCCAAAATTGGCGCACCATCAAATCCTGGATCCATCAGCGTCGCTGAATATAAAGCAGACATACAACCATTCGCATCTGTAACTTGGATGTCTGTATAGACACCTGCACTTAGCATTGGTATAATTATGATACCTGCTGCATTACTTGTTAAGGTAAGGGATTGTAAGACACCTCCCGTTATCAAGTATTGTACATCATACATCAATGTTGGGGATAAATTACTTATCAAAATCGTTCCGTCATTACCACCACAAGTGGTTGGGTTTGTTCCTGTTACCGTTAAGGTATTGGTGGCTGGGTCCGTTAGCATTACAAATCCGGGAGATGCGATATTCACTAATGCACTACATCCTGTATTTACATCTGTAATCACAAAGTTGGCATATTGTACATTCGCTACTAAACCTGTTATCGTGATTGCTGTAGCGGCATTGGCTGTCAGTGTTCCTGTCGTTACGCCTGTACCATCTGCTGTATAAGTTACCGTGTACATTTCCGTATCCGTCAAACCTGTGAAGGTGATGTTTCCATCATTTGAACCACAAGTCATTGGGTTGACACTACTGCCAAATGTTGGGGTGCCTACAAATCCTGCATCCATTAATGTTGCTGAATATAAAGCAGACATACAACCATTCGCATCTGTAACTTGGATGTCTGTATAGACACCTGCACTTAGCATTGGTATTGTTATGATACCTGCGGCATTACTTGGTAAAGTGACGGTTTGTAAGACGCCGCCCGTAATCAAGTATTGTACATCATACATCAATGTTGGGGATAAATTACTTATCAAAATCGTACCATTGTCACCACCACAAGTGGTTGGGTTTGTTCCTGTTACCGTTAAGGTATTGGTGGCTGGATCCGTTAGCATTACAAATCCGGGAGATGCGATATTCACTAATGCACTACATCCTGTACTTGCATCTGTAATCACAAAGTTGGCATATTGTACATTCGCTACTAAACCTGTTATCGTGATTGCTGTAGCAGCATTGGCCGTCAGTGTTCCTGTCGTTATGCCAGTGCCATCTGCGGTATAAGTTACCGTGTACATTTCCGTATCCGTCAAACCTGTGAAGGTGATGCTGCCATCATTTGAGCCACATATCATTGGATTGGCACTACTACCAAATGTTGGGGTGCCTACAAATCCTGCATCCATAATCGTTGCCGAATATAAAGCAGACATACAACCATTGCCATCTGTCAATTGGATGTCCGTATAGACACCTGCACTAAGCATTGGTATAGTTAATAAACCAGCTCCATCACTTGATAAAGTAATCGTTTGCAAGCCTGCTCCAGTTTGCATATACTGCACATCATACATTGTTCCATTCGCTAAACCACTTATCGTAATCGTACCATCGTCTCCGCCACATGTCGTTGGGGCATTTCCTGTAACTGTCAATGGTTCATTATCAAAGGCATTGACCGTTACCATCGTTGTACCTGTAGAGGAACAGCCATTGGCGTAAGTCACTGTGAGGGTGTAGGTATAAGTCCCCGCCGCTAATCCTGTAAGGACTGGATCTTGGTTGGTAGAAATTACGGCAGACGTAGCATCTGACCAGCTATAACTAAATGCACTCGGTACCCCTGCCAAAAGCTGTACATCTTCTCCTTCACATACGGGTCCTGAATTAGTTGGTACAACTTGATTGGCACCTGGTGCATTGACAGTTTCATTTAGTGGTAATGATTCGCAACCAATATCATTGATAAAAACGATATTATCGTAAGTACCAAAAGTAAGACCTGTAATGCAAATTTCTCCATTTGCATCGGCTGTTAATTGTGGAATGCTTAGCGAAGCACCATTATTATAATTGTAAGATACATCGTACGTTTCTGTTGCGGTAAAACCTGTAAAGCATAATATTCCATCAGCTGCATTACAATCTGTAGCAGCCGAATTTCCTGTGGCTGCTTTGGTAATCATCAAGTCGTTGGATACTTCAATATTGATACAAGAAGTCTCAGAGATGCATCCTTCCACTATTACAAACAAACAGTAAGTGTAAGTGCCTGCAGTACTCATCGGGTCTGCATCTATTTGGTTGGTGTCGTAAATATCGGTTGATGCCAATGGTGGTATAAAAGGAGTTGTATTGCTACCTCCTGGCATTACTGGTGTTGTTAAGATATTGCCATCATCGCCAGCCATAGGCGTTGCTCCTACATACCAGTAGTATTCTACAGTAGTGCCTGTATAAATTTGGCTATTGATTACCACTTGATCTCCCAAACAAATATCTTCAGAATCTGCCGTCAGGGTTGGTTGAGATACCATGTGTTCGTAGGCATTGATTTTGATAACTATGGTATTGCCATCGCAATCATCATCATTCATGTTATTATTATTGTGGTCAATAAAGGGAGTAAATTCAAAAGTTATATCTCCATCTACTGCAATAAAAGTAAGAATATCTGCAAGGTCATGAATACCTACAAGTGTAGGAATGGAAGTTCCATTTGAAGTAAATGTACTCACTTGACCATTGACGGTCATGGTGTGTAAATCTACTTTGATTGGATTGCCACTTTGGGTATTGGTACCAACTCCAAGAACATCTGTAAAGTTGAACTCCCCTACGGTTTCGCAGCCTGTCATCGTATATTCATAATCTGGACTTGTGGCACTATCATCTGAGTCTATACCTGTTTGTTGTAAAATAGCATCTTCCAAAAAGTCGATAGCTAAAATAGGTTGTGGGTCGAGTTGTACTTCTATGGTGAATACTTCACCAAAGCAAGACTCCGTATTGCTACCACTATTTGAGACTAGTGGTCTGTTATCTAATTGTGGTCTGAAAGTATAAACCACTGTTTGAACGGAATTTGTTTTATTGTAAAGGTATTCAATGAAGTTCTCTCCTACTTCAAATTCCATCCCATCATCTTCTTGACCATCTATTCCTGCTGCACAGGTATTGGCATTATAATTATCATTTTCGGCAACCTTATAGCCTCCAGGTATCAAAACAAATCCAGGTCCATTGGCAACGGGGATAGGATAGGTACTAGGGAGTGGAGGGTTTGAATTGGCAGAAGCTGTACATGGAGAAGCAGTCATTTCTTGAACAGTAGAACGAAATACATTTGTACCCAAGGTACCACCTCCCATTACTTGTACATCTAAAAGTTCATACTCCAAGCCTGACATATTGCAATAGCTTTGAGTAGGTGCATTGAATGTAAATTCAAACTTACTAAAAACATCTGTACAGGAATTGAGTGGGTCCCCATTAGCAATTGCTCCACAGTAAAGTATGTCGTCAATGACTCGATTAGTAGTTGGTCGATTATACATTACATTGTCATCAAAAGCAGTTGCCATTAGTATATTATCCATGATAGAACTAGCCGTAGCAAAGTCATCTATTTCTGGTTCTGGTTGTATTTCTATCAATAGAATGACATCATTCCCTTGGCATTCGCCAGCATCTAATTGTGCATTATCATTAGCATCAAGAAATGGCGTATAGGTGATTTTTATGGTTTGACAATCTGTATTAGGTGTATTTGTAAAAGTAAGTGCTCCAAAATCTCTACCTAGCATCGTATTGTCCAAAGCAGTGGTTCCAGCTACCAAATTATTTGTACCATTAGAGCCAGACACATTGGTTGCATTGCTTAAATCTATGACCTCTAAGTAAAGCGTAGGATTGGTTGTTGCAGAATTATTAGCAATATTAGTATTACCTATTGCTGCACCTGCCGTGAAGGCATCATTAGCTTGGTAGGTTGATACCACTCCATTTCTGTAACCTTCTTTCAATGTAATTTCTATAGTTTCATCATGACAAATTTCAACACTATTAACACCTAAACCTGCATTAGGTGCGCTACTATCATCAGTGTCAACATTAGTAAGGTCATCTTTTGCACTAGTTACGCCATTGATATCTAAGTCCAATTGTACCGCAGGAATAGGTTCTACTACCACTTCAATACAAAAGATATCTCCAAAACAATCTTCTGCATTATCTTGACTCGCTGAAGTCATATCTAGTTGAGGTCGGAAACAGTATTCTACTACTTGTGCAGTATTGGTATTATTAAATAAATACTCCGTAAACATTCCGCCATCGGCTATTTCCCAACCATCATCCAATACACCATTTTGAAAATTAGTATTGTTGGTCGCAGGAGCATTCATAGAAGGAGCTGCTGCTACAGGACTAGTACCTGTATTGTTTACAAAAGGCATGGTGGAACTAATAACGCCCGCTGGAATCGTTGTACTTACTAACTCAAATTCCGTGACGCGAGTAGGATCACAAGAGGTAATTTGTCGTGCATTGAAGGTAAATTTAAATTCTACAGAACCATCATCTTGATAGGTCAAACTGTTTCCTGTAGTTGTATTATCTGCACCACATAAAGTGATGTCAGAAATAACATTGGGTATCAAGTTTGGATAATCATTAAAGTCACTGGCATCTGGAATAGGAGGAAAATTATCATCTTCTCCCACAACATTATCCGCCGTATTCACATCAAAAGCTGAAACATTAAGATTGGGCGTAGGACTGATTTCGAAAATAAGTTCAACGTAGTTTCCTAGACAAGGGTCTGTCGAAGGATTATACATACCATCACCATTTAGGTCAACAAAAGGTTCGTATCGAAGGGTCATCGTTTCGCAGGTCGTTCCTGTATTTACGATTGCTCCTAGTTGTATCAAGGCTCCTTGAAGAGATGCCATCGCATCAGTTGTAAGCGTAGCAGGACTTGCATTACCAAAAATCAATCCCATAGGAATCGAAGAATTTGCCATGTCCAATCTGATTAAAACTTGTCCATTGGATACGGCTGTTACGTCACTGTAGGTACCAATCATATCTGGGTCATTGAGCTGATACTCTACAACATCATTGTGGCAAAGCCGGATTACATTTCCAGCATTGCCTGTGGCATCTGCTAACATTCCGCCATTATTTGCCGTGTTGTCTGTGTCAATATCGTTATACATTAAGGGAATTCCATTAGACGTTACATCTACATTGATATTTAAAGTAGGAACAGCTTCCACAGAAAAGACGATATTGAAAGGCTCACTGATACAAGTTTCATCATTATTGGCAAGGGTATTTACATCATCATTGTCAGCATTGGCGGTGGTTCCTCCAGAACCGTCTCCGTCCATTTGTGCAACAAAGGTGAAGGTCTGATTTTGTACTTCTCCTGTGGTATTGAGAAAGCATACTGTGAAAGTATCTCCATCTTCAATTTCATCTCCAACTGCTGGTGCACCACCTGTAGCCGGAGCATTATAATCAACTGTCAAGGTTGCGCCACCTGGGTTGGGGGCTGCAATATTGATTAACTCAAATTCTATTCTTGCACCTGGATCGCAAGCCAGATTAATAGGATTGTTTTCGCCAAGAGCAATATCAAAAGCTACCATATCTATTTCGTAGCAGGTCAATTGGTCGTCTGTTGTACCTACTCCTACTCTATCGCTACCACATGGAATGAGGTCATCAAGGATTCTATTAGCAGGATCCCAATCACCCATTAGATTGTAAAGATTTCGAGGCATTCCTGGAATAACTTCTTCTATATTATTGCCCCCCGCTTGAGATGCCATAAAATCAAAATCTGGATTGGGAGTGACTAGTATTTGTATGGTTACGGGATTGCCTATGCAACGGTCTATCATTGGGTCATAAACGAAGCCATTCGCATCCATAACATTATCTGCTTGAATAAAAGGTTCGAGAAGAATTGTCATCGTTTGGCAACTACCATCTGGCAAGGTCAATGCTCCAAAATCAAGATCAAAATCAGGCGCTATAGGAACTAAAGAAAACTTATCCATACTTGTTAATCCACTTCCTATTACTATGTTACCCATATTGGTAATAGTGTACCTTATTTCAATAGGGTTTGATGTAAAAATCCCAGGAAAAAAAATTGTAGGGTCGTATTCTAAATCTTCCGTATTTATATTTAGAGAAAGGTCGTCTCCACTACAAACAGTAATTTGATTGCCAGCATTGGCAACAGCCAATGCGCCTTCATCAGCAGCCGTATTGGTCATTGAATTCGTATTGATATTTTCATAAGTTTCAATAGGACCCGTCGCTGGAGTTACCGTAGCATCTACAGCAATATCTGGAATAGGTTCTACTATATAAAGAATACTAAAAGTTTGGCTGCGGCAAACTTCATCTGTATCTGCTGGAGTTACATCATTTGAACCATCACTATCTATTTGTGCGACTAAAGTATAAGCAACTGCTTGTGCTCTATTTGTATCATTAAAAAAACAGACTGTAAGCTTACCACCATCTTCTATTTCATCATTGGTAAAAGGGGCTGGCCCACCCAAATTATCACCACCTAAGGACACAGGTCCAGACATGTTCACACTTGTAATTTCAAATTCAACTCTTGGTGTACCAGAACATGCACTTAAATCTACACCTGTACCAAATCCGTCACCTGGCATTCCTGCCTGATCTACACCAAAATCATAAGCATTTAAATCTACGGTTACACAATTGTATACATCATCTGCCGTAGTAACTCCTGCTCCAATATCATGACCACAAACTAAAATATCTAGCACTTGTCTTGCACCATAATCATAATTGACATCATTGCCTGTTGCGCCTAAAGGTAAATTATCATTAACTGCAGGAGTCGTTGGTGCAATAGTCGTGGCAATAGCATTGCCATCAACCATAGAAGTTGATGGGTCAAAATCAGGGTTAGGTAATACAAGTACATCAATAGTGATGGGCGTTCCAGGGCAGTCTGTGCCAATGGTAAAACCATCATTATTATAATCAATATATGGTGTTAAGGTATAAGTCAAAGTACCACAAGAACCATCTGTAGTCACTATATTTCCAACATTTAAAATAGTACCTATTGGATTTTGAGTAGTGGTAGTTGTCATGCCTATATTAGGACTAGAGGTCATGTTTAAATCAAAAACAACAAGCCCTCCCGCACTCACAACAGTTGGAGAATTGATAGTAATATTGTAATTATCAGTTGCACCGCATAATATATCTGTATAGGCTTCACACCCAGGAGCAACATCCGTAAACAAGGCACTTCCTCCAGTTGCAAACAACCTCGGCTCAGGTTCAACCTCAATCATCATAGAAGTTACGATAGCTGTACCCGTACAAGTTTCATTTTCATCTAAGCGCCCTGTGAATTCTAATTCAATAGTACCCACATTATCACTTGTATTGGTCAATGTCTCAATTATAGGTTGTCCAGGACAAAAAATATCGCCTGGCATAAAATTAGATTCGATACCAGCAGTTGTATTACATGTAACTACATCGGCTCCCATTACATTGATAGCTGTTAATTCTGCAACGTAATCATCATTGGTACCTACTGCTATAGTAGGGCCTAATTCTATTTGAATATCTGTAGGTTGACCCGAACAAATAGGGCTATTGGAATTATCTATAGCTACAATATCTACAGGTTCTACTACTCTGATGACGAAGATGGCTTGCTCTGAACCATCACAATCACCTCCACCTAGAGGCGTACCTGAAGTAGCAGGATCTACCGTAAATATTATTGTATAGGTTCCTGGACCAGATCCAGCAGGATCAAAATCAATTGTATTGACACCAGGTCCTGGAAATCCTAAAAGTACACCAGGTCCTGGGCTTCCACCTGTAATTGTAAATGTTCCAAAATACGGTGCGCTAATACCATCCATTGCTCCAAAGTCAATAGCTTCTATAGTCACATTTCCACAATCAGAACTGAGCATAAACTTACCCTCTTTTTGCTGATTGTTTAGAATAGGAGAAGCATTCCCACAGTCACTATAATTAACGACTGGGAAGTTTCCAGAGGTCACCGTCAGCTCGGGGGTACACTGAGCCTGCAATTGGGTATTCAATAATAGTGTAGCGATTATCATTAAGCTACAATAAATCCATTTTGATTTGTAAAAATTAAATTCCATAATGTTAAATTTTGGGATCAAACAATCATACTCTTTTGAAAAATTAATAGTGAAAATCTTTTAATAAATTCAACTTGCTTTGAATGTATTATCCTATTTCCTTTCCCAGAGGGCATAGAATGTACAGTCAATAGTATTGCCTATTGAATTTTAACCTTTATAAAATTCTCTTTAAAAAAAGGTGTAATCAGGATTGATCTTAGTATGATTTGTTGAATACCAAGAAAGCAATAGTACTTGTACATACCAGATACAATCCCACCAGTTGAAACGTATCAACTAATGAAATACACTCGAAATCTCACTTGTCGGTTACGACAAATGTTAACTTGTAATTAGGGTATTAAATGACAAAAGCTGCCTTTGAGATAGATTCCTACATTTGAGTCTATTCAAAAGAGAATTGTAATTGGAGCTTATGGGTGAAAAGGATAGCTGTGATATAGCTATTAAAGAGTGGTTTTTGGTTTTTCGTTTAGTTTGTAAGAGTAAAGCTAAAAAAAAATACATTAAAGAAACCCATTTTTAGTTTTTTTTTCATTGTCCAAAATCTTATTGCAGATATACCTAGGTAATTTATTCAATATTTAAGTATCAGTAATGGGAGTAATAAATAGGTGAAGTTATAACACTTTTGGGAAAGATGGCCGCTGCTTCATTTTTAAACATCATCCTTATTTCCTACTCAAAAAATTGTTTGCATCGTATAGGTCTATACCTATGTAAAACCCAATAAGAAAACAACAATACGAGGCTTTTGAGCTTTGTTGTTTTCTTTTATTTACTTTATTATATTATTAGAGCTTATTTTTGCCCTTTATTTATTGGTGTTAGAATATAATTCCATAACACTTTTGGGAACAGGTATAACGTTTTTGGGAAGTAGGTATAACATATTTGGGAATAGGTATAACGTTTTTGGGATGACTCTATAACATATTTGGGAATAGATAACACTTTTGGGAGATTTCACTTCTGCCCCACAAGTACCTACAATTATTCGTCTTTTGAGAAAAAAAGGGGTTCAAAATGACTCCTTTATAGTAAAAAGCTAAATAACAGACCTATTTTATAAGTTTCATCTCCAATCAAATTAAAATTTATAACAGTTTTGGGAAAGCAAGATAACAGAATTGGGAATAATCGTAACACTTTTGGGAGGTATTATAACATAAATGGGACTAAATATAACAGTTTTGGGAATTATTATAACGCAACTAAAATTAGTGTTATATAAATTATTATCTTAGCAAAGCTATTCATCTTTCATTGTCTGCAAATGCATTTATTCCTATTATATCATGGGCAAAAAGCAAAAGATTAATAATAAAGTAAAGAATTATACCGTAGTACAAGCCAATGACTTGATACGCAATAAGAAGGATTTCTCATTATGGGAATTACGCATCTTTGCATTGTTGACCTCTCATGTTAAAAGAGAAGATGATGATTTTAAAACCTATAAGTTTAGAATCAAAGACTTATTAGATTTGTTTGAGACCAACTCCAATAATCTATACGACGAAATACGCAAAATTCCTGAGCGCTTGCACTCTCGCCTAATACGCATACCTTATACAGATGCAAAAGGTAAAACCAGAACACGTAGATATAATTTGGTTTCGATGTCAGATTTTCCTGATGGAGAAGCTACCGAGGATGGAGAATATATTATGCTTAGGTTTGATAAAGACTTAAAACCGCTAATGCTCCAAATGGGAGAACATTTTACGGTGTATAAGTTTTACAATATTCTTAAACTAAGAAGTCCTTATGTTTTTCAATTGTATGAATTGTTAAAATCTGAGGAGTACAAAAAAACGAAAGATATAGATTTAAGTGAATTTCGAGAAATACTGCAAATCCCGCCCTCTTATAAGTTTGGAAATATTAAACAACGCATTCTTGAACCCGCCAAACGTCAATTTTCAGAACATACAGACATTACTTTCGATTATTCTACGGTAAAAGGTAGAGGTGGCAAAATTTTACAACTCCGATTTCGCATTGCCAAAAATACTAAGGCTGAACCTTCTATGCTTGAAGAACCCTTTTCGGAAGCGATCATAACCTCCATAGAAGAAGAAGCTTTTGAAGAATTATATCCATCTGTAAAACAGTGGCTAGACGAAAAAGTATTCAAAAAACTACTGGATAATTATCCAATAACTCAAGTTCGAAATGCTATAAATTTGACTTTAAACAGATTGGAAAGAGGTGATAATATTGAAAACGTAGCAGGGCACATCACGACCTTGTCCAAGCAAACCAATTTATTTGATGGCATTCAGGATAAAAAGGACAAACAAACCGCTCAAAAGAAGCGTATTTCACTACGTGAAGCCAATAAGTTGGAGTTAGAAGTGGAACAAAAGGCGATTTATGCGGAATTGAGAAAAAGAGAAGAAGCCATTATAGAAGAGATTTTTAGTCAAAACCCAGGTGTAAAAGAAGCTATTTACAAGAAGGTGGTTTCGGGAAAGTCCTCTTTGTTCAGAAAAAACACGGAAAAAGAGAATTTTCAAAATCCAATGTTTTTAGCTGCATTCAAAAATACAGTAAAAAAAGGCTTTCCTTTTAAGTTTGAATTATTAGAAAAGGAATATCAATCTAGATTAAAATCTATAAAAATTGCGATTGAAGCTTTATAGTGCTTCCCCTACTCTATCCGTTTATTGATTGGCTAAGTGCTTTTTTACAAGATTCACAATAAACCATTTTAAAGTATGCCCCTTATCTTCGGTCTCCTCTTTCATTTGCTCATAAATATCTAAGGGAAAATCAACAGTAACTCGCTGAACCTTTTTGCTAGTTGTTTTTTTAGTGCTTGCAACACTTGCAGGAGCTGCTGTATTAGCACTAATATTAGTTTTTTGGTTAGTCGTATCTTTTTTGTGAAGTAAATTTAAAACTTTCTCCTGTTCTTCGACAGTCATCTTTTTCTTTGGGGTGATTTTTCTCCTTTCCTTTGCCATTGATATTGAAATTTAATGAATGTGCTGTATAAATACAGCAGTTGCTGTAAATATACAGAAAATTCTGTATTTATGCATATTGAAAATCTTCTGCCATTATTGCAAGAACTTCATCCGTTAAGGATTCCATTTCTGCTTTAGCTTTCGGATCTTTGTACTCTACTACACCTAAGCCCATTGTAGGCGTATCAGCATAAGCCACTCGACTTACTATTTTGGAGCGAAGCACTTCTACATCATACTCACTTACGGCTTCTTCTATATCCTTGCTTACTATCGTATGGGCTACTACCCTATTGAGCAAAACATAAGCTTTCACTACACCCTGATTCATCTCTTTCAGTTCTCTTACCTGATCAAATCGTGTCAGGAATTTTTCAAATCCTCTAAAATCATAAATACTTGGTAGCAAAGGAATAATCACCATGTCGCTGGAGAGAATCGTTCGTTCCGCCAATTCTGTTAATTGTGGCGTTCCATCTATAACGACTATATCATGGTCTTTGGCCAAATCAGCAACTTCTTTGGTCAATTGCTTAGTGGTGACACCAAAAACAGGAATACGTATAGCATCAGCTTCTCTGTTACCCGACCATTCCATGGAGGATTGTTGTCCGAGGTCAGTATCAACGATACACACTTTTTTGCCTCTGTGAGCTAAACAAACGGCAAGATTGGTAGCAATAGTGGTTTTGCCTACTCCACCCTTAAGATTGGTTACAGCGATTATCATAAATGAATTATTTTTTGATAGACAAAGATATCATTTTTTACGGAAACATCAAGCAACGTACAGCAAAACACAGCTATTTATTTAATTATACAGCAAATTACAGCAACTGCATGATTGATTAAATTACGTGCTGTGCGAAGAAATAAATTCATTTTTTGAATAAGATGATTTTAGCGTCCTTATATCCTTTTTTTTCATAATGCTTTAAAAGATATAGTAGATCTATTTCTTTTAGCTTAGAAAGCTTGAAATAGCCTTTAAATAGTTGCTTACGAGTGAATTAGGAAGTCATCTTACCGCTATCGAGTATTTTCTGTAAAAAAAATAGCTAAAAAGTAAAGTAATTAATCCCCACCAAGCAATTGCAGTAAACTTACAGCAGTTGCTGTAAAGGCAAAACATAGTTGCAGGAGTAACGGTAGCAAAGCAACGATGGACAAGCTACATTTCAGCGTGTTGAATTATAAAGAAAAGGGTAGAAGCACTGCAGTAAACTTACAGCAGTTGCTGTAAAGGCAAAACATAGTTGCAGGAGTAACGGTAGCAAAGCAACGATGGACAAGCTACGTTTCAGTGTGTTGAATTATAAAGAAAAGGGTAGAAGCACTGCAGTAAACTTACAGCAGTTGCTGTAAAGGCAAAACATAGTTGCAGGAGTAACGGTAGCAAAGCAACGATGGACAAGCTACGTTTCAGTGTGTTGAATTATAAAGAAAAGGGTAGAAGCACTGCAGTAAACTTACAGCAGTTGCTGTAAAGGCAAAACATAGTTGCAGGAGTAACGGTAGCAAAGCAACGATGGACAAGCTACATTTCAGCGTGTTGAATTATAAAGAAAAGGGTAGAAGCACTGCAGTAAACTTACAGCAGTTGCTGTAAAGACAAAACATAGTTGCAGGAGTAAGGGTAGCAAAGCAACGATGGACAAGCTACATTTCAGCGTGTTGAATTATAAAGAAAAGGGTAGAAGCACTGCAGTAAACTTACAGCAGTTGCTGTAAAGGCAAAACATAGTTGCAGGAGTAAGGGTAGCAAAGCAACGATGGACAAGCTACGTTTCAGTGTGTTGAATTATAAAGAAAAGGGTAGAAGCACTGCAGTAAATTTACAGCAGTTGCTGTAAAGGCAAACATAGTTGCAGGAGTAAGGGTAGCAAAGCAACGATGGACAAGCTACATTTCAGCGTGTTGAATTATAAAGAAAAGGGTAGAAGCACTGCAGTAAACTTACAGCAGTTGCTGTAAAGACAAAACATAGTTGCAGGAGTAAGGGTAGCAAAGCAACGATGGACAAGCTACATTTCAGCGTGTTGAATTATAAAGAAAAGGGTAGAAGCACTGCAGTAAACTTACAGCAGTTGCTGTAAAAGCAAAACATAGTTGCAGGAGTAATGGAAGCAAAGCAACGATGGACAAGCTACGTTTCAGTGTGTTGAATTATAAAGAAAAGGGTAGAAGCACTGCAGTAAACTTACAGCAGTTGCTGTAAAGGCAAAACATAGTTGCAGGAGTAACGGTAGCAAAGCAACGATGGACAAGCTACGTTTCAGTGTGTTGAATTATAAAGAAAAGGGTAGAAGCACTGCAGTAAACTTACAGCAGTTGCTGTAAAGGCAAAACATAGTTGCAGGAGTAACGGTAGCAAAGCAACGATGGACAAGCTACGTTTCAGTGTGTTGAATTATAAAGAAAAGGGTAGAAGCACTGCAGTAAACTTACAGCAGTTGCTGTAAAGACAAAACATAGTTGCAGGAGTAAGGGTAGCAAAGCAACGATGGACAAGCTACATTTCAGCGTGTTGAATTATAAAGAAAAGGGTAGAAGCACTGCAGTAAACTTACAGCAGTTGCTGTAAAAGCAAAACATAGTTGCAGGAGTAATGGAAGCAAAGCAAAAAGGGACAAGCTACGTTTCAGCGTGTTGTATTATAAAGAAAAGGGTAGAAGTACTGCAGAGTCAAGCAGAAAATAGATTTTAACCATCAATAAATTTCTTAAAGGCAGCTTTTTGATTTTTGCCAATAGGCAACTGCTTTCCATTTTTCATCAATAAAAAATTACCCTCCATATAGTCAATATGCTGTCGGTTGATGATATAGGATTTATGAATTCTAAAAAAATCGTTAGCTGATAATTGCTCCTCAAAACTAGACAGGGTACGTGCCGTCAAATGAAATTCCTCTCTGAGCCAAACCTTCACATAATTGCCATAACTTTCTAAGTAATAAATATCCGTGGTTTGAATATTAATTAATCGTTTATCTGCTTTAATAAATAGTTGTTGATGGTCATCCGAAGAAGACTCAGCAGTTGTAGTGGGGGAGCGTTCTGCATTTTTAAGTGCAAACAATTCCGTTGCCTTATTGACCGCTTTTAGAAAACGATCAAACCTAAAAGGCTTCAACAAATAATCACACACATCCAATTCGTAACTCTCCAAAGCATACTCCTGATAAGCAGAAGTAATGATTACAAGCGGCTTATTTTGTAAAGTTTTCAAGAACTCAATTCCTGTCAACTTAGGCATATTGATATCCAGAAAAAGCAGGTCAATTTCCTGATTTTTCAAAATAGTTAGCGCCTCTGTAGCCATGTGACATTGACCAACAATTTCTAAAAACGATACCTCTTTAGCGTATTCCAGAATGATTTTGTGTGCCAAGGGTTCGTCGTCTATAATAAGTGCTTTTAGTTTCATTTATATAATTATACTGTAGTCCCCGTCCCAATAGCTATCGGGATTGGGGAGACTCTAAGAATATAAGGTATGCTTAATAACCAAAGTTGCTTCAAAAGCGTCTTGGGATAAATTTGTATAAATCGAGTGTTTTTCAGGAAAACGCAATTGCATCCGACGATGCAAATTTTCCAACCCAATTCCTACAGGTTTTGAAGGCTTTTCTTCCAAAGAATTTTTACAAGTAAAAGTCAAACGCTCCTCATCACTATTCAAATTTAAGTGCAAATAGCAAGCTTTTTCAGCGGGTTCTATACCATGCTTAAATGCATTTTCCACGAATGTAATAAATAGTAAGGGAGGTATCAATACATTTTTATCAGCAATATTTTTTTCAAATTTAAAATCTAGATTCTTGTGCAAACGGATTTGCTGTAGTTGTATGTAATCCTCAATATATTTTATCTCTTCGTGCAAAGAGACAAAATCCTCTTTCCTTTATAAATCACATAACGCATCAATTCTGATAGTTGCAAAATGACTTCAGGTGTTTGTTTATCTTTCGTAATACTCAAAGCATAGAGATTATTTAATGTATTAAAAAAGAAATGCGGATTGATTTGTTGCTTGAGCAAATCGAGTTCTGTTGCCGATTTTTCCTTTTCCAAATTAGAAATCTTACTGCTTTGCTGGTACCATTGATTAGAAATAATAATGGGCACCGTCAATATCATAACGAAGAAAACGCCTGAGCCACCGTCATTGGCAAATAAGCTATCATTCGTAAAGTAGTTGTTTAATTTCAAGTCTTCTACGATAGGTAATAAGCGAATCAAAAAAACGAAAATGGGATAAAAAATTAATATCACGCCTGCTACAGAAAAGCCATAATAAATGAAGCCCTTCTCTTTTAGTAATTTCGGAATCAGGATATGTTTATTGATATAATAGTAGAAAAAATAAACAGAGAGTATCAATCCATATTGTACTAAAAAGCCTATAAAAAAACCAATGAGTGAGGCGATACCTGAAGATTCTTGCTGCACCAATGTCACCACACCTCTTAGACTTAGTAAAAAAGCGATTACCACTAATATCCCTGCAATCAATTTATCAATGCTCAATTTTTCAAGCCACTTGGCCTAGAAAAACTCTGACCAAAGTAGCGACTAAGCATTAATGCAATTTCAGTGAATAAAATACATCCACTAACTGTAATGAAAAAGCCATTGTAAATTCCCCTGTTACATCCAACGTTTGTACACTGAATTGATTATTCGGAATAAGAAATTGAATCAATGGAACTCTAACTATATATAAAAATAAGGCGTAACCGACAAAAACTATCAACCAAGTTAACTTGAAGAGACTACCATTTAGTTTTTCTACAAGTTGTGCTCTAAAAAAAGCAAATAATAAAACAGGTGAATAGACTAAACAAAGTTTAGCAAAGACAGAAAGGTAATTGGTCCAGCTATTTTTTACAACAGACATCATCAATAGGAAGGTAAAAAAGAGTAGGAGCACGCCAAATAGCCAAGCCGTATTGGAAGTCATAAAACGCAGTACCTTGTTGATTATCTGTTTCATATTCATTTGTAATATGTCCTCAAATAACGAAAAAAGCCTATAGCAATCAAATTTCCATTATGAAAGGTCATTTTTTCGTGATGAAAGGCATTTTTGGGATAAATACCCGTTTATCATCGTTTTTTGCCCTTTGAACATGTATAGTTTGTAGTTTTTTGATTTTGATATACATTTGAATTATCAACAAAAAAAGTATTAAAAGTAAAATTATGAATTTAAAAATCTCAAATCTTAGCAAAGTATATTCCAACGGCGTCAAAGCCACGGATAATTTAAGTATAGAAATAAGAACCGGTATGTTTGGTCTATTGGGGCCTAATGGCGCTGGCAAATCTACCCTCATGCGTACCATTGCAACGCTGCAAAGTCCTGATTCGGGTAGTATTCATTTCAAAGGAATTGATGTACTGAAAGACCCCATGAGTTTGCGCAAAATCTTGGGTTACTTGCCACAAGAGTTTGGCGTCTATCCCAAAGTCTCTGCCGAAAAATTATTGGATTATTTCGCTACGCTAAAAGGGATTGCTTCCAAAAAGGAGCGAAGTCTATTGATAGATAAGGCCTTAGAAATCACCAACTTAGAGGACGTTCGAAAGAAGCATGTGAGCAGTTATTCAGGAGGTATGAAACAACGTTTTGGGATTGCGCAAATGTTGCTCAATAATCCTCAACTCATCATCGTGGATGAACCCACTGCAGGTCTTGACCCTGCCGAACGTCAACGTTTCCTTAATATCCTTAGAGAAATTGGAATGGAAAACACCGTCATTTTTTCGACCCATATTGTAGATGATGTAAAAGAATTATGTACCGACATGGCCATCATCAATAAGGGACAAGTGCTACAACACATCACGCCAATGGAATCTACCAAAGCACTAGAAGGGCAGATGTGGACGACGATAGTAGAACGCGAAGCCTTAGAACAAGCGGAAGCGATGTATCCCGTTTTGTCATCCAGTTACAATCAAGATAATACAATTAACATAAGAGTACATGCGCTCGAAAAACCTGCAGAAGTATTTCAGTCAACTAGGCCATATCTAGAAGATGTTTATTTCTTGGCATTGAATAATAATGTAGCCACCGAATTTATTCGGTAGGCTGAACAAGGGCTCGTCTTAAAAGTCTGTAGCTTTCAAAATAATAAATCTGAAAAATCATGTTTAAATCAATCTATAAATACGAACTCAAATACTGGCTCAAACAGCCATCTACCTATATCTATGCACTCGTCGTTTTTGTATTTGCCTTCATCACCATGACGGGCATGGCCTCCGAGCCACCCAAGCGATTTAATACAAGCATCGTCAACTCGCCATCGATGTTGTATAGTATGACCAAGCGATTTGTAATCGTCATCTTTTTGATATTGCCAGCCATCATGGGGCTATCCGTTTTTAGAGATTTTAGTTCCAAGATGCACCATATATTGTATGCTTATCCTTTCGGAAAAATGCAATATTTAGGCGCTAAGTTTTTGAGTGCATTTACGATTTTATTGGGCATTACATCTATGCTAGGAATAGGTTATGCATTGGGAGCATCCATGCCTTGGGTGACAGCCGAACACGTTGAAGCCTTCAATCCAATGTCCTATTTGCATTTATATGGCGTTATTTTGATTCCAGATTTATTGCTAATAAGTGTTGTCGTTTTTGGAATTGTACTTTTGAGTAGAAATATTTATGCAGGATTTATTATAATTTTGGTCATGGTCTTGGTGCCTCAAGTCACTGGATTTATTTTTAATGAGGCAGATAACACCTACTGGCGTGCCTTGCTTGATCCTTTTGGCTTCAAAGCATTGACATACTATACAGGAGAATGGACATTGGCAGAGCGCAACGAATGGGCATTGCCATTTAAAGGTGTCCTTCTTTGGAATAGAGTTTTGTGGTTGAGTATCACAGCGGGTCTTTATGCCTTGATAGCCAAGACCTTTGAATTTCATCAAAATGCTTTTACGCTTTTTACAAAGAAAGCGGAAGCAGCCAAAAATCCTATACGTCAATTAGGTAATATTACTAAAGTAAATTTGCCAAAGGTGCGTTACGATTTCTCTTTCGTGCAGCGATTAAAAACGATGTGGAAATTATCAACCATTGATTTTAGATATATTTTGACAAGCAAGGTCTTTCTATGTTTGGTCCTTTCAGGATTTATATTTGTAATGATGGTCATGTCCACGGTCAATCCTCGTGGAGAAACTGAAACCTTACCCATGACATGGAAAATATTAGAAATGCCGAGCACCTTTTATGCAGGTGTTATCAATCTGATTACCTTTTTGTATGCAGGCTTATTGGTGCACCGCGAGCGCATGGCTAAGATGAACCAATTGGTGGACACCAACCCCGTTCCTAATTGGGTTTTATTGAGCTCTAAATTTATCGCCCTTATCAAAATGCAGATGACTTTACTCTTGGTGGTCATGATAGGTGGTATGATTTCGCAAGCGATAAAAGGCTTTTACGATTTTGAAATTGACCAATACCTATTTAATTTATACGGTATCAATTGGATACATTTTGCCATCTATGCGATGCTGGCTTTATTTATACAAACACTGTTTAGAAATCCATATTTAGGTTTCTTTGTTTTGCTATTTGCACCCGTTGGGTTCATTAGTTTGGCGGAGTTTGGACCGAAGTATTTAGGCTTAGATTTTTTGGAGCAAATGATGTTTAGATTCAACCAAGCACCTGGCGATGTCTTTGGATTGCGCTATTCAGATATGGACGGCTATGGTCCTATGTTGCCTGCCTATTTTCTGTATAAAACTTATTGGACATTGGGTGGACTGTTATTATTAGGTGGTGCATTGATGTTGTGGACAAGAGGATTGCCGCAATCTTTCAAAGAGCGTTTGTTGATTGCGCGGCAGCGTTTTAGTGGACAATTAGCAATGGGTTTTGGTGTCCTAATGTTTGCGTTTTTAAGTATGGGATTTGCCTTTTATTATGATGCGAATATAAAGCATGACTATTTTACAAGACATCAAAAAAATGATTTGCTTGACAAAGCTATGAAAAAATACAAGGTCTATGATTACTTTAATCAGCCCAAGATACAAGCCGTCAAAATTGATATGAATATCTTCCCCGAAGAGCGTCAATTCAAAGCGAAAGGTTCGTATAAGGTTCATAATCAATCAGATAAAGCGATTGACACCTTAATAATTACGTACATGGGTGGCTTGAATACGACCTATGATTTTGATAGACCAACAACGATTATCAGTGAGGAAAATATAGCGAACCTATGTCACTTAGATTTATTGAAATTATCGGAAGCGCTGATGCCCGGTGATAGTATGCTCATGACTTTTGCCAATGAGAATGCACCTACTACCTTATTGCAAAGCAATGATTTTGTGAAGGAACATGGTACGTATATAGAAGACGATGTTTTTCCAAGATTTGGTAACTGGTTGAGTTTTTTCAAAAAAGAACACAATATGGGTGGTCATGAAAATCATCCGCATCCAACAGATTGCAAAGCCCATGCTCATTCCTTCATGGCCAAAGATGCTGACCGTGTTGATTTTGAAGCAGTCGTGAGTACATCAAAAGATCAGTTAGCTATCGCACCAGGACGTTTGCAAGAAGAATGGGAGCAAGACAATCGACGTTATTTTCATTACAAAATGGATAGAAAAATTGCCATGTCTTATTTATTTATGTCAGGTCGTTACAAGGTAGCACGTGACAAATGGCAAGACATTGATTTAGAAATTTATTACGATGAAGACCATCCTTACAATATAGATAGAATGATGCAAGGGCTCAAAGATGGCTTGGCTTATGGTACCGAAAATTTTAGTCCGTATCAATTCAAACAAGTTCGCATGATTGAATTTTCACAAATAGGAAGAGCCACGGCACACGGATTTCCGGGTTCCATTCCAATAGGAGAGGGTGCAGGTTTCGTTGCCGATGTAGTAGATGGTGAGGAAGGAGGAATAGACTTTGCCTATGGCACAGCCGTACATGAAGTGGCGCATATGTGGTGGGGACATCAAGTATTGCCAGCCAATGTTCGTGGCTCCAAAATGGTGGTAGAGAGTTTGGCGGAGTATGTCAATGTGATGGTACGTGGTCATCAAAAAGGTATGGATAAACTGCGTAAATATCAGGAAGGAAACATGAAATTTTACTTGCAATCACGTACTAGAGACAATCGTATAGAAAGTCCATTGATGTATGCGTATCACGATCAAAATTATATTCATTATCCAAAAGGGGCCTTGGTGTTTTATGCCATGAGCGATTACATTGGTGAAAAGAAACTGAACAATGCCATCAAAGCGTATGTAGAAGAAGTAGCCTTTCAAGAAAAGACGTACACCACTTCTATAGAGATGGTTGACTATATTAGAAAGGCTGTTCCTGATAGTTTGCAATACTTGATAAAGGATATGTTTGAGACGGTAACCTTGTATGATAATCAGATGGTGAATTGGAAAAGCACGCCATTGGATAATGGAAATCACCAAGTTGACATTGAATTTAGAACACGTAAATATAGAACTGGCGAAGCAGGCAAGCCTGTATTTACAGATGGAGAAGAAGAAGCGATTACGTATCAAGATGATACAATGGAAGCACCTGTTTATTCATTGCCATTGGCAGATTATTTGGATATCGGCACCTTTGACAAAGACGGCAAAGAGATTTATTTGCAAAAGCATAAGGTAACTCAAATTCAAAATAGGATTTCCATCATTGTCGATAAAGAACCATCTGAGGTAGGTGTTGATCCTTACTTAAAACTTATAGATAGAATCATGGATGATAATCGGAAGTAGATATATTTCTGGCATAGTCTGCCAGTCATAGATCCTGACAAAAATTACAAAGCCTTACAAAACCTGACAATGTCAGAATGTAGGAGGCAAGCTGTACTTTTGTATCCTAAACCTGACAAAGTCCTGTCTGGTCTGACAAAAGTAAAGCTTGCCAATATTGAAATCCTTTTGGATTAGATGTTCAAATTGGGGAAACTGCTCAAGAATCGCATTTTTAAGAAAGATTTATTTACCTATTAAAATTAAAACAACCTCTGACAATGACAAGCCAATAGCAACTGACAGTAATGCCTGACAATTTCATTATTTCCACTATTAAACTGACAATGACATGATAGCAAGAATTTCAAAGCCGCTAAGAATAAAAATAATAAGGAACAAGACATAAAAGAAAAGAGAATTATTGCTAATTTCACTAAATCATCTATCTAAAACCTTATTGATATGTCATTAGGAAATAAAATATTTGTCATCCTTTGCTTATGCGCCATCCTTTCTGCTTGTCAAGAAACTGCGCCAAAAGAACCCAAAAGTCAAGGAGAACAACTTGGAGAAATAGAACTCAAAGTTACGGGAAGTGATGCCGCACAAGCTGTTTTCAAAAAAGGATTATTGCTTTTACATAGTTTTGAGTATGAAGATGCACGCGAAGCCTTTCAAGAAGCACAGGGCATAGATAGTACTTTTGCGATGGCCTATTGGGGCGAAGCCATGAGTCATCATCATACGCTTTGGCAGAAGCAAGATAAGGAAAAAGCTCTAGAAGCACTGACTACCTTAGCGCCCGATAAGGCGGCTCGTGCAGCACTGTTGCCAACGGATTTGGAAAAGGATTTGATGGCAGGAGCAGAGTTGCTTTTTGGAGAAGGGACAAAGTATGACAGAGATGTGGCTTACAAAAATCACATGGAAGCATTGACCAAAAAATATCCAGACAATCATGAGGTCTTAGCATTTTATGCGGTCTCTTTGTTGGGCGTCTCTAGAAATGGTCGAGATGCAGCGTTGTATAATAAAAGTGCTCAAATTGCGCAGAGCATCATCGCAGAAAACCCTAAACACCCTGGAGCCTTGCATTACCTCATCCATTCTTATGACGACCCCGATCACGCACCTCTAGCCTTGACAGCTGCAGATAATTATGCCAAGGTAGCACCCGATGCGGCTCATGCATTGCACATGCCCTCACATATATATGTAGCACTCGGAAAGTGGAATGAAGTCATCAAATCAAACATAGCGTCATGGAATGCTAGTCTGAATAGAATGGAACGAAAATCCATCGATGAGGATAAGCGTAGTTATCATGCCTTCAATTGGTTGCAATATGGATTGCTCCAAAAAGGCGATGAACAAAGGGCTACCAAACTGCTAAAAGATATGGTGAAATACGTAAAGCAAGATGATAAAAAAGTTAACAGAGCTTACCTTGTAGCGATGAAAGGTGGTTATATGGTAGAGACGAATACTTGGGAAGGTGACCTGACAGATACACCTGTAGAGGTAGATGATTTGAGTATAAGCATAAGAACAGGGTATGCTTTTTTGGAGGGTATGAAAGCTTATAAAAGAGGCGATTTGAAAACACTAAAAAAAGTGATTACCAAAATCGAAAAAGATCGCAACGTGGCTCAATTGGCAGTAGGAGAGAAGGGTTTTGCGATGTGTAGCTCAGGTGGCGTAGGCAGTCAAACACCTAGTCAATTGAATATTGATATGGTCAAAATTATGGAAATGGAATTGGAGGCTTATCTCGCTACGGCAGAAGGAAACGTAAAAAAAGCAAAGGAAATATTTGAAGAAGCGAGTCGTTTGGATGAGACGCTAACCTATTCTTACGGGCCACCTAAAATTTTGAAACCTGTGCACGAAGCTTATGGAGAATGGTTGCTAGAACAAAACCAAGCTAAAGAAGCTTTAGCTATTTTTGAAAAATCATTAGACCGTCATCCGCGACGATTGTTGTCACTCAAAGGCAAAGAAAAGGCAGCATCTTTAATCAATAATGAAGAACTCTTAGCAGAGACGAAACAAGAAATAAAAACAATATTGGAAAAGAAAGAGTATAAAGAAATACTTTAACATAATGTAGTCCCCGAATATATTCGGGAGACTCCATGTATTGTTTTATGGGGTCAGCCGAATCATGCCTTTGCATGACAGGCAAGTTCGGCGACTACAACACTTTCTACAAACCCAACTCAGCCCTCAAGGCAGCATCTTTCAAACCATTTTTAGACCAATAATCTGACATATGTTCTAAACATAAAAATGCAAACTGCCTTATCTAATTTACTTTTTCTTTTTATCTATCTTTTTAATCCGATTGAGTTCGGGTAATTGACCGGGAATAGTGTCCAATAAATTTCTAACTTCATCAATATTATTAGTGATTTTAGATAAATGCCATTCTAAATTTTTGCGTTCGGCTTCTCGCTGCATCAAAATTCTAAACGCTTTAATCATGGCCACCTTGAATACAGGGCTTAGCCATCCACAAAAATCCAAGGCGATATCTTTATGCGCATAAGTGCCACCATAGCGCCCCGATTTCACCTTCATTCCAATGGCATGGGTCTCTTCTATAAATTTTTTTGGGCTAATATTTATCCTGTTATCTGAGGCTGTTCGTCTAAACCTGTCCATTTGGACAGGTTTAAAATTGGGGTTGAATGTTTCCTCCCAAGCACCTAAAAAAGAAATGGTATTTTGATTTCTCAGCCAAGACCTGATAGAAGCATGAGGCTCTATTTCAGAATTGTTTTTGGCAATATCCGTCAAAGAAATATACTCACTTTCGTCAAAGTATGCTACCCGCACCTCAATGTCTTGTACCTTAATTTTCTTTTTTTCCATAATATAAATAGACGATTTTCTAATAAATAACAAGGTATTTATTTTAATGCATATATCGTAATTGATGGTCTAGGGAATTTATAGTTTTTTAAAACCGCTTGCATTACAAAAAAGGAATAGTACATTAGTACATTCTTACAAACAAATATAATATCATCATTCATAATGACAATCGGAGAAGCATTTTTACAAGAATTAGCCTTAGAATCTCAAGTGACGAGAAAATATTTAGCAAGTGTACCTTTTGAAAAGAAGACCTTTAAACCTGCTGAAAAATCCGAAACTTTAGGTCGATTAGCGATTCATGTAGCAGAAATAACTGCTTGGTGGACGGCCTGCATCCATCAAGATAAATTAGATTTCATAGATTTTGAACCCCAAGAAATTGATTCGACGGCAGCACTTTTAGTATATTTTGATGACTTAGTAGCGGAAGCCAAAACAGCTTTGGCTCAAGTAAAAGATGAAACCTTTGCAAAAGAATGGTCTATGACCTATGGTGAAGAAATACTGTTCACCTTACCCAAACAACAAGTGGCAAGAATATTTTGTATGAATCATCAAGTACATCATCGGGCTCAGTTGGGCGTATATTTGAGAATGTTGGATATACCCATTCCAGCCGTTTATGGTCCTTCAGCGGATGATGAGAATGTAATTTTAATCAATAGATTTTAGTGGGAATATTTTATTTCTGGCTGTTTGATTTTTTTATAAATGACACTAAATAAAAATGCTTTGCACAAGGTTAATTTTTAAAATATTTAGTACTTAAATAACAATAAGAAGTCTTGAAAAAAATGACCTGAATGATTGGAATCGAATTAACTTTTAGCGAAATTTGGAAGGAATAATAATGTAGACGGCTAAAACTATTAAAACCCATCTTTGCTATGCTAAGAAATTTCCTTATCCTATTGTTGGTCATGTTACTACAAACGGCTTTCGCTCAATCTGATTTAGACTTATATATTTCGCCTACAGGCAGCGATTCCAATTCAGGTCTTTCTACGGCAACTCCATTTCAAACACTTGAACGAGCACGAAACGAAATTCGTAACACTGCTACACCTAGCTCGGTGACGGTTTGGTTAATGGATGGAGATTATTTTTTGACTAATAGTTTTGTATTATCCAATCAAGATAGTGGAACAGCTTCCCAACGAATCACTTATAAGGCCGTCAATAAGCATCAAGCAAAATTTCATTTAAACAAGGTCATTCCCGTTTCTTCATTTACGCCTTTATCTGATCCCAATTTATTAGCACGTATAGACCCCGCAGCAACAGGCAAAATCAAAACGTTAGATTTGGCTGCCTTGGGTGTACAAAACATGGATACTTGGCCCGATTATTTTCCAGCTGATAATCAAGATTTATTTCAAATATATACCGACTTAGATGGGCAGTTGCCTTTATCTCGTTATCCGAATGACTCCATGATGACCATGCAAAAGGTTTTGCAAAATGAACCTGGTGTTTTTGAATACAGGGGCACTCGACATAATCGTTGGTTGGATGCTGTAAATGAGGGTTTGTGGTTTCAAGGCTATTGGCGAGTGGCTTGGCAGTATGATGCCGTACGTACCGCATCTATTGATGTTGTCAACGGAACGGTATCGCAAGCCACCTCTGTACCCGGAGGCATCGGTGATAAATATACGCGCCCTGCAGGCAATGGAATGGAACCATATATGGCCATCAATTTAATAGATGAAATAGATAGGGAAGGAGAGTGGTCTGTTAATTTCAATACAGATATGTTATATATCTGGCTGCCGTCCACGGCAACAGAAGTGAGCATCTTGGACAAAGACATTCCCATTTTTCAATTAGATGATGTAAGCTATGTAGATATTATTGATTTGCAATTTGAGTATGGATTGGGGTCTGCCATACAAATGAATGGCGGCGAGGATAACTTAGTGGCAGGTTGTGACATTAAAAACTTTATTTTGGATGCAGTCCAAGTTTTTGACGGAAGTGGTCATGATATCGTTAGCAATGATATTCATCATCTCGGTGCAGGAGGTATTTATTTGGCTGGTGGTAATAGACAAACGTTAACCCATGGAGGACACACGGCTGTCAATAATCATATTTATGAATTTGGAAAAGTAAAAGTCATTTATGCTCCCGCCATCCAAATACCTAGAAATAATGCCGATAATAATGTAGGCATGTATGTGGCCCACAATAAAATACATGGCACGCCACATGTAGGTATTGAATTTTGTGGCAACAATCATATTTTTGAATACAATGAAATATTTGATATTTGTCGCGTGTCCAATGACATGGGTGCTTTCTATTCTTGGTACGATTGGACAAGTTATGGTTCTGTATTTAGATACAATTATGTGCACAGTTCGCCACAGGCTCATGGGATGTATTTTGATGATGGAGACAGTGGCGATGAGATTTATAATAATATTTATCAAGGCATAGATGTAGGTGTTTTTATAGGTGGCGGACATGATGTCAATGCACATAATAACCTTTCGATTGATTGTGAAAAAACCATTCACATAGATAACAGAGGTGTATCTCGTGGGTATAATTTAACGAATACAACCCTGGTCAATCGCGTACTTTCTGTTCCTTATCAGAGTCCACCTTGGAGTACACAGTATCCAACTATAGTCAATATTTTAGATGCTAATTATCCGCATGAATTGCCCAACGGCTGTCAAATCGATTGCAATGTAGGTATCAATACGGGGCAGGTGGTAGATATAGATGCGACCACAGCAACGGCTTGGGGCGTTAGCTTAGGCACGAATTATACGGATACCAATCCTAGTTTAAATCATGCCAGTCTTTCGCAGATAGCAGCGACTACTTCTTATAATGGTGCTTCCTGTATAGGCTCGATTCCTTATACTCAAATTGGTTTGATAGATGACCAATATCGTACAGCATGTATTAGCAATAGTGTGATTGATACCTTGTTGGTAGCTAATTATACAGGTGGTACAGAGGTACAGCAGGCGAGCAATTCCATCACCTCAACGAGCTTGATTAACGACCCTACTACTATGAATTTTAGAGCGGGAAATTGGATAAATCTTACACCTGATTTTGAAGTAGAACTAGGAGCCACTTTATGCGCTGAAATTAGAGAAGCTTGTCCAACGGGAGCTTTCCAAAGGTCTTCCCCTATCGCAGCTCGTGAAGCTAATAAAAGCGATCCCAAACCTACCAAGCGTATCTTAAAAGGAGAGGCTATCACTTTAGAAGATGGTCATATTCAACTGTCCTATCTCTTGACAGGGACAGAGAAAATCGATATTTTCATCAGCAATGAAAAAGGTCAATTGGTACGTTTTCTCCAAAAAGAACTTGTACAGCATAGAGGGTCACATGATTTGATAATTGATTGTACTGATTTAGAAAATGGCAGGTATTATTATACGATTGAAGCGGAGCATGGAGGTGAAACGCGAGCCTTTGAAGTTAAGAAATAAGCATAATATTTTATACCAATACAAAAAAGCCAACTCATGTTTAAAATGAGTTGGCTTTTTTTAGCTATGCTTTTCGTCCTCCATTGAGTTGTTCTTGTAATTTTTTAAGTTTTACCATATTTCCAGAAGCAGCTATTCTTGCTTGTCGTGCCCAAGTACTAGGGTCGTGCATTCTATATCTAGGACCTGATCCTTGCAATAGTAATCTCAATTTTTTTACCGGAGTAGCGCCTAAATCTTTAAAAGATTTGATGCCTGATTGATGCAAAATTTCTTCGATTTTGGGACCGATACCCTCAATCAATTTCAGATTGTCCATTGAGATAATCGGACGAAGTCGTTTCTTTTTAAGTTTTTTATCAGAGATTAGTTTTTGAATAGTGAGTGGCTTTTTTTTAGGTTTAGCTACTTTTTTGGCAGGCGTTTTCTTTTTACTTGTTGCCGTTACCTTAGTTTGTTTTATCAACATTTCTAACTGCTTTTCTTTATTCGTACAAGCTTCACAAGTTTTCTTTCTCTTGACTTTAGCAGCCATGTGCCTTTTCCTTAGGGCAGCTATTTTCTTACTTAGTTTTGCAATTTCTTTTTCGATTTTTTGTTCGTCAACTTTGGCTTTTTTACAAACGGTCTGAGCTTTTTTGAATTGCTGCTTTAGTTTTGCTTCTTGTTTTGTCATAGTTGTTTTATTTATGGGGTTCAATATGGCTCAAAAATATAGGATTTAAATAATAGATGTGATTTTGAGATGAAACTAAGGTAGTAATAAATTTCAAAATACTTTACATTAAATAATAATGGTTTATTCTAATGTCTAATAGGTAATATTTGGTTCAAGGCGAATTCATCATGCCTTTGACTTGATAAATCTTGACAAGATTTGGCTACAAAAGTAATCAATGAACCAGAATAATAGAAAAAATCTAATAGGAGATAACCTTTATAGTTAAGAAAGTATTAAAAAATGAAGTTCAAAGGAACTTTATGGATTTTAATTTTGTTTTATTCGGTTTGTAATTTTTAAAAAAGGATAGAGAGCGAGCGTATAGATTAAAAATGTTTTAACTATACATAGCTGAAAATGAATAATTTAACTATTTTTAACAGTTGTTGATCAAAAGATTATTTAAACAATAAGTTATACAAGGAATTATTGAGAGAAAAGAATTCTTACAAACTTAGTACAATCCAAAAATCAAAGAATGATAAAACAAAACTTTAATACAATTACGGATGCTGAATTTGTTGAGGGCATCAGAAATAAAGACAAAGAAATATTAAAAAGTATCTATCAACAATATAGAGACGAATTAGAAGGATATCTGCTTAATAGAGGCTATAAGAAAGAGGAGGAAAGGAATAAACTAAAGCATTTTTTCTCTCTCACTACAATAGCAATTAGAAAGGAAGAAAAGATACAATATCTAAAACCCAATTTTTCATTCAAGCGCTTTTTTTTCGATGCTTTTCTGATTCAAGTTAGCAACGATATGATGATTCAAGTAGATAAGGATAGAGGTATGACTAGGGGCACAATAAGAAAATATTACTCCACCTTAAATGAAAATGATATTGATCATCTTATACAAGAATCCAATATAGGCTTTATGAAGAATGTTAGAAAAGATGATTTCGTTTTGAAGGATAAAAACGAAACAGAAAAAATAAAGCTAACTACTTATTATATAAATATAGCAAAAAATCAGGCAAGAAAAGTCATAGAAAACACTGTAAGTAGAGGAGAAAGGGATGATCGTTTTGTTAATGATTCTAGTCTTCATGAAAAGGAAGTTCAACCTGAAATAGAACAACATTCAGAAGATATGAGTGTAAACAAAAAACGAATGATGTGTATAAGAAGAGCGATACAGGAACTACCTCAAAAACAAAAAGATACGATTTTATTAAAAATATATGAAGGATATGCTATAAAAGAAATAGCAGTAATAATGGACACGAATGAAAATGCTGTAAAACAAAATATTTCTAAAGCGAAGAAAAACATAAGTAAAAAGTGCAAGACATAATGATACCCTGCAGAAAACATATTGTCCTAATGCAATAAGTAACAATAACTATTATTTAGAAATTTGAAAAAATCAAGATATGAATAAAGAAGAAATACATAATTTAATAGACCAATATTTAGATGGGCAGATGGAAGGAGAAGCGTTAACCTCTTTTGAAAAAGAAATTAGCAATAATGAAATATTGTCGGATGAGATAGCATTTCAAAAACTATTTAGGCAAGGGGTACAAGAAATTGGAGAAGAAGAAGAGTATAATGAATTACTAGATATTTTTGATGAAGCAGAACAGGAAATGGTAGAAGATAAAAAAAATAAAAATGCACCTCAGCAAAGGTCTACAGCTGAATCAAAAATAGATATAGAACAAGCTCCAGCAAGTTCCTCAAGTACTAAAATAATTCGGATGGGAAAAATAGTAGCCATGGCAGTAGCAGCATGTTTGTTACTTTATTTTGTGCCACCTATGCTAAACCCCAGTTCTACTTTCACTGATAACCCAATGGCGTATGTAGACAATCATATACAGTCTCCTTCGGGTGCTTATGACATTTTAGATACACCTGCATTTAGAGGCCCCGGCGATGAATTATTAAAGGAAAACATTAAGCAACTTTGGCAAAAAGTTTCGCAAGAGAAAGACAGTAAAAAGACACTAACACTCCTTTCAGAGATAGAAACAAAAGGAAAACAATATATAGATAAATCTTTGATCAACTATAATAAAGGATATACTCATCTTAAACTCAACCAGCCTAAAGAAGCTATCAAGTATTTAGAAAAAGTCAATGACGAAAAATATACACAAGACGTTGATTGGAATAGAGCTTTAGCCTATTTGCTAATTGAAGGTAGAAAAGAAGTGGGGATAGAAATTTTAGAAGATATAAAAAATGATAAAAGTCACCCTAAAAGTAGAGAAGCACAAAATCTTGTAAAAGAATTAAAAAAACAATAATCAATCCATAAACAATGAAAACAAAAGTCTTATTGAGTCTATTATTATTATTTCTTATTGGAGGAAATACATATGCTAAAAAATATGCACTTATCATTGGAGTAGGTGATTATCCAGATGGGAGTGGCTGGCATGACCTATCGGCAGCAGCAGATGCCAAACAAATAGAAGAAGTCTTATCCTGTAATGACTTCTCAACAGAGAATATTACGACATTAATTGACCATCAAGCAACTCATAATAATATTTTAAAAGCTTTTGAAAATTTATACAATACCGTTCAACAAGGAGATATCGTTTACATTCATTTTTCAGGTCATGGACAACAGGTTTGTGATGATAATGGTGATGAACTAGACGAATTAGACGAAGCAATAGTGCCTTATGATTCGCCTCAATATTATAAAGAAGATGGTTATAAAGGTGAAAATCTAATAAGAGATGATCAGATAGGATATTTGACTACAAAAATCCGAAAAGTATTGGGAAGTAATGGGCAGGTAATATTAGTATTGGATTCTTGCCATTCTGGAACAGGTACTAGAGGGAAGGAAGGGAAGAAAATAAAAATGCCCATAGCTAGAGGCACAAAGGTAATTATGGCTCCCTCTGACTTTATACCTGAAGAAGGCAATAATACAACTAGACTGGACGGACAAATAGTATCAGGAAAAAATCTAGCCCCCATGGCTGCCTACTTTGGTTCTAGTTCTTTTGAGGCAAATTTTGAACATAAAGAAGGAGGAATGGGCTCTTTATCACATGCCTTTGCTTCAGCACTAGCTAAATTAAGACGACCCTTAAGTACATGGGAAATGTTTAAAAAAATAGAATTGGCAATGGTCAGTATTGCTCCTCATCAAACACCTCAATTTGAAGGGGAAAGAAATAGAGTTTTATTTAGTTCAAAGGAGATACAAGCTGATCGAGATTATGATGTAGTCAAATTTATATCTAGCAAACGTATTCAAGCATCTGTTGGTAAAATAAATGGCGTATGGGAAGATTCCAAGATAAAATTAATCTCTTCAGGAAAAGAATTGTCAACAGGTAGGGTAGTTTCTGCAGGTTTTAACACTAGTGAAATATCGCTGGACACCAACGTGACGCTAAAACCTAATGAGAAAGCAGTCGTCAAAATTATAGAAAAGTCAGTTTGCTTATCTCAATGCAAATTGAAAATAGATATAAATTCAGCAGGCCAATGGCAGGAAGTTGTGGATGACTTGCAATCCAGAAAGATTTTTGAAGAGGTAAATAATTATGATAATGCTGATTTGATTTTGAAAGAAGATGGGAATAATTTAATATTAGAAACAAGAGAAGGAAACATTTATGGAAAAGATTGCTTAGGAGAAAAGAAATGTAGTGGACAAGCCTGTAGCCTATTTCGCCAAAGAGAATGGTTTGCTAACTATATTAAAGAATACAATTTATGTAATTTTTTAAGAAGCTATGCTGATGTAGATTCGGAACAATTTAATGTCTCCATGGATTTAATCATCACTCATAGAAAAGGTAATAAATTAGCTAAGCCAGAAAGAGTAAATTTAAATAATACTCAACTACAATTAGAAGTAGGAGATGTTATTAAAATTGGAATTAATAACCACGGTGATAAAGCCGTTTATTACAGCATTATTGATATAACACCTGATAATAGAATGAGCGTTTTAGTGCCTAATCCAAATGCAGGAAGGACCGCAACAGAGTATTATATTAAGGGAGAGGAGAGTCATCTTATTAAAGATAATAAAGGGATAGACATGTTTTTTGATATTGAAGAACCTTATGGTAAGGACATATTTAAACTAATCGTATCTAGTAAAGCATTAGACTTAGGTCATATTATTGCAGCACGAGGTCATGCAAAGAAATATAATCATCCTTTTGAAAAATTGATTAATGATGGTTTCAACGGTCAAGATGAGAGAGGTGGAAATCCACCGCAAGTTAGTCCTACAGACATTAGTATTTCGAGTATGATTTATGAAGTAACCCAAAAATAGAGAATAATAATTAATCTAAATATTCTCCGAAAGGGCAGTTATCATTAAGGTAACTGCCTTTTTTTATTAAATAATAACCAGAAGTAACCTTTTACAAATTGCATGTATTAAAGGGTGTAATCAATATTTAAATAATAGTCAAAGCGACTAGTAAAAAATACTAGTCGCCATGACAAAAAAGAATTATCATGAAAAAGAATATTTGTAAATTATTATCAGTAGTAGTAGCTTTTATGACCCTTTCATTTGTTTCAGCACAAACAGTTTTAGAACAAAAAATCATAATAGCAGGAGTTGCTTTAGAAGCTGCAGGTTACGAAGTAGTAAGTACCGATATAGCTTATTTGAAAGAAGGAAATCATTACTTAGGAAACTTGAGTCTTTACAAAGGAGGTGAATATCAAATTATCGCTCTAGCTGAAGACGGCGTGAAAGATTTGGACATGTACCTTTACTATACCAATGGCAAAGTTGCTCGTAAAGATAATGGTTCAAATGATGCAGGATCAGCTATCATTGAAGCATCTGTAAGATACTCAGACGACTTTTACTTAAAAGTAATAAATCATGACAGTTATAGTGCTCGTCGTGCTCATACAGTAGCCATAATCATAGCCCAAAAAGCTTCATCCAATAGCTACTCTTACAATGCACGCTATAAAAGAAGCAAATAAGTAGTTTAGATATAATTATATAACCTAAGTAATTGGTCAAAAATAATGATAAGTTATGACCGAGGCTATTATAAGAATAGACAGCTTGTCCCGAACTTGATTCGGGAAGGCAAAAAACATAGGGATAGCCTTAGCTATCACGAGGCTTTTTAACGAAGTATAGTCTTAAAAGAGACCGTCATAGGTTATTAATTATTTTGAACGGTTACTTATTAGTGGGTATTAATCGAAATCAACATTTCGGTCAGTATCCACTAATGGTTTTTATAACTAGTAAATGCTAATATTGATTACAAATTTTTGAGCCTTGCAATTTTATTGCAGGGCTTTTTATATCCAGAAGTAACCTTCTTGATTATAGAAGTATTCATTAATGAAATGTATAATTAAAAAATAAAAAAATCCAATTTTATGAAAAAGCTAAATTTAATAGCATCTCTTTTTTTTATGTTAACCATTTTGGCTTGTCAAGACGATGACATGCCAATCATAAAGGAAACGGATACTTCAAACACCACAGATGAATGTTTGAATACAGGAACCTTTGAGAAAGTAATACCGCTTGATGGGGATACTTTTTCTTCTACCTACAGTTGTGCTTTAGATGAAAACAAATATGTTGTTGTTAGAAAAGGATCTAAAAATGAGGCTTATGGGTTTTATTTTCGTTTCCTTGATAGAAAAGGAAATGTAATTAGTGAAGATTTTTTCTTTCCGGTATCTGATATGACTGTAGTAGATATCATACCAAGACAAGACGGTGGATTTATCGTGCTGGGTACGAGTAATAGGGTGGTAACGCTTGTCGTGGGCGGTGGTGGAGGTGTTTCTAGTGGATTAGAACAAAAAGGAATTTTAGTAGGATTTAATAGTGATGGAATCAATGATTTTGGACCATTTAATTATGGTTTAGCAACTAGAAATTTGGTAGATAATTCCACGGCAGGATATTTTATAAGTGGTTTATCTAGAATATTTGGAATTAGGACTAAATTAGCTGTTTCAAAAATTGACAAGGTAGGCAATGTCAATGGCTTTTATTTTGATCCTCTACCAGATTTAAATTATAATGACATAGAAATTATAGCAGACAATCAAACCATTATGGTTACCTATACCGCCTATGATGAGGATAATGGCAAAGGAATACTAGGCATGTTTACTATTGATTTTGATGGCAATATAATTATACCCAATAAGGTATTATTGGAGTCAGGAGCAGCAAATTATTCATTGAGTGATATCGTAAAAACAGATGACCATAAATACCTACTTATAGGTAATAAAAATAGTGGAGAGTCAGATGGATTTGTATTAAAATTGGATAGGGAAGGTCGTACTTATGGAGAGACAGCCATTAGAACACCTAATGATGATAAGCTCAATAATATACGTAGAACGATAGATAATGAAGGGTTTATGGTTCTAGGCTCAAGCAATGGGTTTGGGCTCCAATACAAGCCTATGCTTGCAAAATTAGACAGGAATGGATCTTTACAAGGCACGCCTTATGCTTTAAATGGAATAGCAGGAGAAAACATATATGCTAACCAGATTTATCCAACAAATGATGGATATGACATCATAGGAATAGTTAATCCTTCCAACAACTCCTCATCCAAAAATTACTTTGCTAAGACAGATTGTGATGGAAACATGTTTTGATTTAAGTTAGGAATACTTACTCGAGCCAATAAAATTGATTAGCGTTAAAGTGATCAAAAGTATTAACCATGAATACACAAATGAAGGACGAATTTTTTATTCGAAAGGATTCGGCTTTCCTTTGTGCCTTTGTGCCTTTGTGCCTTTGTGCCTTTGTGGTTCACATTATCAATTTTATTTTTTGTTGGGTCGAGAAACAAATAATATAAAACAACATTTTGAAATGAAACCTCTCGTAAGAGAGGTTTTTTTATGCTCAAGGGTAACCTTTATATAATTCAAGGTATTAATAAGTGTAATCAAATTTTAGCATGGCTAAGCAATTGTTAAAATAATTGGAAACGACCAAAACCTCGTAAAATGCAAATCAAAAAAATTGTAATCATTCTAATTTTAGCACTCCTTTTCAATCATACAATAGAGGCACAAACCCCAACTACGCAGGATTGTCTTGGTGCTATTCCAGTTTGCCAAAGGGTCTATTCAGAAAGTTTTGTTCCTGCTGGTGACGGAAACTACAACAACGAAATTAATATCAATAACTCTTGCTTGGGAGGAGGAGAAATTTTTTCAATATGGTACACTTTCACAGTAAGTGAATCTGGAGATTTTGGCTTTTTATTGACACCTAATAATTCTTTAGATGATTATGATTGGGGCTTATTCAATATCAC
>CANNZV010004187.1:49320-59866 GCA_947561585.1 Caprella mutica
CAAGGTCATAAATGGTACCTACTAGGCACAGACCACCTGTCAATAAGTACAAAATACCCATTCCAATTTGATTGGTCATAAAACGTTGGATACCTGCGACCACTACTAAACCTAAGGCCGTAAAAATCAATATATTTTGAGTACTTACTCTACGTGATCTATAAATCTGCATGAAAGATTGGAACTCATCGGGCGTAAGTTCGTCTTCAACATCTTGAATATGCAGGAGTTCTTGATGCTCCACATCTGGAATGTATTTGATGATTTCGTTATTCATTTTTTATATCATTAAGTTTTTAGCATTAGGTCAAATGGGGTTTGAATAAATTCCTTTGTACTATGCTAATGTAGTAAAAAATAATGCAGATACAACTCTAATATAGACGATTCAATACATTTTATAGATTAACGGTAGCTAAGGCGCTTTCTATTTGCGTCAAATAGATCTTATCCATTTGTTCGGTATAATTGTCGTACATTTTATTGTTTTCAAGGTACAAGGTTTTGGCTTTCAAAAGAGCAGCTTTGGCTTTTGCTTTATCATTTAGTTTTAAATATAATTGCGCTAAATAATATTGATTTTCAGCCACTTCATATTCCTCGCTTTGCAAGGTGAAATTATTCATGGCGGCCTCATGATTCCCCATTTCCCAATGCAAAACTGCTAAATGTAAGTAATCATAAATACCTATGGGGTCTTCAGCTGCTTTCAAGTGCTGCTCTATGATACGAATCGCCTTTTCTTTTTGCCCCAAGGCCTTGTAGCATAGTGCCTTGGCAATAGTCAAATGATACACGCCACCCGCAGAGTAACCTATGCTATAATTGACCAAACTATCTAAGGTTTCAAAATCATTAATGGCACCCTCATAATCTCTAAAAAACTGATAACGACACCAACCTCGATAACCCATAAATTCTTTAGGATTATATGCTACAGCTTTATCTATAAGTTGTTTCCACGTGATGAAGTCGCCACTCTTTAGATAGGCGACCGATTTGTTACGCAAAGCGTGGCTGTAATAGGGACACTTTTCAATGGCTTTATCCAAGGCTTCCTGATAGGCTCTGGTGTATTGATAATGCCCCGCTCGTTGGGCAGCAATCTTGCAGGCCTCGTATTGCAAAGTATCTTTTGCATATAAAAAGGCTTTGCAGTTTTGAGCATTGATGGTAGCGTAGGCTATTGTAAATAAGCAAATAAAATAGAACTTCTTCATGGCATGATTTCGATTAGTTGACCGTCTTTGAGTTTGAAAATAAGGTACTGATAGTAGTCGTAAGCTCTACCATCTTCAGACATGACTTGCCATTGATTCAAGCTTTTGGTGATGGCTAATAACTGTTCAGTAATAGCATGGTCGAAATCTTTGGCTTGGTAATTTTCATCCATTCCCATCACTCTAAAAGCGCCAGTTTCACCCTTGCAATTGACTATGAAACGGATGCGTACAAGACCAGATTCTTTAGGTACGTTCGTATCATCGTAGGTCTTGAAGGCTTCTTTAATCGCTATTTTCTCGGTTTTATAGGGGAGGCCTTTCCCAAAGTTATGGTATTGTTTGGCAGTGCTGGCTTTACAAATTTTAAAATCTGGATTATCCAATTCAGGATCTAATGCTATATCACCCACCCAACGAGGATATTTACTATCTGTGTTGGATTGACTACAAGAATACAAGGTGGAGAAAAAGAATAGTAGACATATAAAATATTTATTCATCTCGTTTCGGCTTTAACTCAAAGATGCATTTTAGCTTAAAAAGGTTGGTTCAATGATAAGTAAAACGCCTAATATTCAGACAGAACATTAGGCGTTTCATATTTATAAAAAAGCGAATAAATTTTATTTTAAAAAGCCGTCAACGTCGTGTATTTTCATTTTGAATGCATCTGCAACACCTTGATAAACTACTTTCCCTTTGATAACATTTAAACCTTTTTTCAAAGGTTCGTTATCAATGCAAGCTTTTTTCCAACCTTTATTTGCTAATTGTAGCGCATAAGGTAGGGTAGCGTTTGTCAAAGCAATAGTAGAGGTGTAAGGTACAGCTCCTGGCATATTGGCAACACAATAATGCACTACATCATCTATCACGTAAGTCGGATTGGCATGTGTCGTTGGTTTACAAGTTTCAATACAGCCACCCTGATCTACAGCTACATCTACTACTACTGTACCCGGACGCATATCCTTCAACATTTTTTTAGTAATCAAATTTGGCGCTTTGGCACCAGGTATCAATACCGCACCAACAATCAAATCATGATTGGTAATCAAGCGACGAATATTGTATTCGTTTGAATACATCGTCGTCACATTGGCAGGCATGACATCAGCCAAGTAGCGTAAACGAGGAAGATTGATATCCAAAATCGTAACATTGGCGCCAAGACCCGCAGCCATTTTTGCAGCCTGAGTACCTACAATACCACCACCTAAGATAAGTACTTTGGCAGGAGGTACACCCGGTACACCACCCAACAAAATACCTCTTCCTTGCATCGGTTTTTCCAAATACTTGGCACCTTCCTGAACAGCCATTCTACCTGCTACTTCTGACATAGGAACCAAAAGCGGCAAAGAACGATCAGATAGTTCAACTGTTTCGTAAGCCAAACAAACTGCCTTATTTTTGATCATGGCTTGAGTAAGGGGCTTGTAAGATGCGAAGTGAAAATAAGTGAACAACAATTGATCTTCTTTAATCAATTTGTATTCTTTTTTGATAGGTTCCTTCACCTTCATTATCATCTCTGCTTTTGCATAAGTAGATTCGATATCTTTAGTGATTTTAGCACCAGCATCTTTGTAATCTTTATCAGAAAAGCCACTGCCTTCACCTGCTGTTTTTTGAACATAAACGGTATGACCCTGCTTGCTCAATTCTAGAGCACCAGCTGGTGTAAGGGCAACTCTATTTTCGTCTGATTTTATTTCTTTTGGTACACCAATTATCATAGTAAAAGTGTTTAGTTTTGATTAAAATTTAGTTAGGAATATTATACGGAACAAAGATAAAATCTATTTGATAATTAGCACTAAGAAATGTATAAAAAGAGCGAAGGAAAATATGGATAAGGAATCTAGTAAATTGGTAAATCGTAAAATAAGTTAGGCTCGATGAAACATCGAGCCTAAAAAAAACGAATTTTACAAATCTTTAACCAAAACTTACAAGTATGATATACCAATCTATATGCCAAAGTGTTTTTTTTAGCACAGTTTTCCTATCATATTTATTGTCTCTTGCCTTAATGTATTGATAATCAGTATGATATGGATGATGTTTTAGTGTATTAAAGATTAAGATTCATTGCTGATAAATAGATGCTGATGGTAGGTAGGAATAATATTTTTAAGGGTAGCAACATCAAATAGTTTTTGAATGGCCGCTTTACCTTTGGTTCCCAAATCTATAGAAAAATCATTTACATATAAACTAATGTGCTGGTTGACAACTTGAGTATCCATTTCTTGGGCATGTTGTTGTATAAAATCTTTAGAGGCATCAGGATTTTCAAAGGCAAAGGCTACACTTCGCTTCATCACTCGATTAATTTTGACAAGGGTTTCTGTATCTAAATTTCTTTTAGCTACAATACCTCCTAAAGGAATGGGCATTTGTGTAGTGGTTTCCCAATATTCGCCTAAATCAATAATTTTTTGCAACCCTTTTTCATGATAAGTAAATCTATTTTCATGAATAATCAAGCCAGCATCAACTTGATCATTGAGGACTAAATTTTCAATTTCAGAAAAGAGTACTTCTCTTTTATTTTTAGCATTGGGGTAGGCGAGGCTCAACAGAAAATTGGCAGTGGTAAATTTGCCAGGTATGGCTATTCGTGCGTCATTCAATTCAGCCTCATTGAGCGGATGCTTACTGATGAGTAAGGGACCGCAATTATTACCCAAAGCACTACCCGCATCCAATAAAATATAAGCATCAACTAAATGTGCAAAAGCGTGATAACTCAATTTGGTAATATCTAATTGTTGTTTGAATGCCAATTGATTGAGCGCTTCAACATCAGCCAAGTGCACTTCAAAATCTAAGCCTTCAGTATCTATTTTGCCATGAATCATAGCGTCAAACATAAAAGTATCATTCGGACAGGGAGAAAAACCTAAAGTTAATTTCATTACTTATTCGTTTAATTAAAGACGTTTCCTAACTTTGCGGAAATATACTATACCATTAGAGGAATTAAATTTCAACTTGAAATAATTAAATTAAAATGTTAGACATTAATCAAGTAAAAGTCTTATTTGAAGATAACCATTATATTGCTGTAAACAAACCAGGTGGTTGGTTGGTTCATGGAGATGAAACAGGAGATACGCCTCTGACAGATTATGTGAAGCAATATATTAAGATTCGTTATAAAAAACCGGGAGACGTATTTTTAGGCGTGATACATAGATTGGATAGACCCGTAAGTGGGGTCGTCATCTTTGCTCGCACAAGCAAAGGATTGGAGCGCATGAATCGACTTTTTCAAGATCGAGAAGTTGAAAAAATTTATTGGGCAGTCACCGCACAAAGACCTAAACCAATAGAAGATACCTTGGTTCATTATTTATTAAAGGATCATACAAAGAATATTACGAAGGTTTATGATAGTGTAGGCAGGCGTACTCAAAAAGCTAAGAAAGCCGAATTGTCTTATGAATTAATAGGGGCAGTTGGGGACCATTATTTAGTAAAAGTTAAACCCATTACAGGTAGACCCCATCAAATCCGGGCTCAACTAGGCAGAATAGGTTGCCCAATACGTGGAGATTTGAAATATGGTTTTCCAAAAGCCAACCAAGATGCTTGCATACATTTGCATTCTCGATCACTTAACTTTGTGCACCCGATAAAAAAAGTGCCTGTTTGTATTGAAGCAAATCCACCAAAAGATCAGGTATGGAATCAATTTAGTCAAATTTTTGTCTAAGAAATAGCAACTTTTTTGAATAAATTGAGTAAATTTATATATTATTTATTGGCAAATTATAATCCACAACATGATCAAAAAGAGTAAAAATCTTCCAAAGAAGCTTCTATCCTTTTCTGAAGCTACTATCAATACGCTTATTAAGCAAATTCAGTCCTCAACAGATAGAGGTAGTCATTTAAATGCTAAAATTAAACGCACTTATTTAGATCCTTCGGTTAATGAGCGCGCTTAATTAACTTTTAGTGTATTTGTAGTAAAAACCCACCTATGCAGTAATTTTTTTGTTATAATTCTCTTTTATAACCTAATATTTCATTGATTTATACTAAGTATTAGATAAAGATGTAATATTTAATAACAATTTATCGTTTATTAAATATATATACATTATCTTTAATTCGAGATATTAATGAAATAAGATTTTGTTGAATGCAATTCTTTCAAAATTTTTAGCGTTAAAATTATTAACACAACTTAATATCTTGAATTATTTTTTTTAAGTGATTGTATATACATGCAGTTTTTGGTTTTTTCCCATTTATATATTCATGGGGACTGTAATGTTTTTTTTTCAAACTTATAAAAAAATTCTAGCATGAACCGAACATCATTTTTCCGAGGTCTTTCTATTGGTTTACTAGTATCTTTCTTTTTGTGGTCTGGAATTATTTTTGGTATTTCTAGTATCATTCAAGAGGATTCGATATCTAAACCAATTCCGACCAACCAATGTATTACACCACCACCTATCGCAAAGGTTGGGGAGTAATATTTATTTTACAAACGAATTCACAAACTAAATTAAAAGGGCGAAGTTCTTCAAAGAACCTCGCCCTTTCTGTTTACATATGATTAGGAGTCAGGGTATGTGAATGACTAGAATAGGTAGATAAAAAAAGGGACAGTCGGATGACTGTCCCTTCGTTATATCGAATAGATATATTACTTGTTAATTAATTACAAGTCCCAAAGAAGAAGTGGTTTCCACAAGTTTTCATAAAGTGGATATCACAAGTCCCAGCACAAGAGGTTATCTTAAATGCTTCAAGGTCTCTAGGATTATCTGGACTCAAAGTAGCTCTAATAGTTCGATGACCACGTTTACCCATATTACCACTAGTGTTATTGGGTACCGTTACACTTGTAATATTGCTAGCACTAATATCACTGAAACCGTTTTCGCAACCCATACTTTTCGCTAAATTGTCCAAGAAAGTCTTATCTCTACCACTTGCATTCTTCAATTTATTGTAGAATTGCTGTGCAGACAAATTATGTACATTACCAAATTCTGGTGAAGTACCCAAGCGAGAAAGTGTTTTACCAGCACCTCTACGATTGTTGATAATAGGTCCATTACAGTCGCAAGTAGCTGCAGGCGGCGGCGGTGCTACTTCTTTAACAGGCTCTGGCTCTTTTGGCGATTCAACTACAGCTGGTTTTTCAACTACAGCAGCAGCAGTAGGCGTTTCACTACAACCTTTCATACCCATAGCCCACCATAACAATCCTAGTAATAATGGAATGAGTATTAACCACCAATATTTCATACATCCAGCAGCAGCAGGTTCTTTAGCAACGGCAGCAGCGGCAGCTACTTTTTTCTTCTCCTTTACTACTTTTTTCTCTACTACTTTCTTCTCTTTCTTAGAGGTTACAACTTTGGTAGCAGCAGCGGCAGTTGCAGCAGCAGCCACAGGGGCAGCAGCTTTTTTAGTTTCTAAACAACTTCTACCAACTTCACGCCCAGTTTTATCCTTTAGGATTTTCATGTACTTATTACCACGCTCTATCTTAGTGTACATTTTCTCATCTTTATGATACTTAAGTACTTCTGCCAATTCCTCATCGCGTCGTTTTGTATCTTCAAACCCCTCACTACGTAGTTTTACACTGCCGTCTTTGTTATAGAGGACAAAATAATGCTGTTTGTCTTTTTTGAAGAAAGCAATATTGTTAGCTTTATCAGTTACTGTGTGCCTCTGATACTCTTTACAAGGAAGGTAGTCATCTTCTTTTTCTTTCTTCACTACCTTCTTCACAACTTTCGTCTCTTCAACTTTTGCTAAACGAATTGCTTCCGCTTCAGTCTCTTTTTTCTTTGTTGCAGCAAGAGCGGCGGCAGCGGCAGCGGCGGCGGCAGCAGCAGCTTTTTTCTTTTTATCTTCTTCCGCTTTCAAGCGAATAGCTTCTTCTTCTTTTTTGCGCTTAGCTTCGGCTTCCACTTTCAAGCGAGCAGCTTCCTCTTCTTTTTTGCGCTTAGCTTCGGCTTCCACTTTCAAGCGAGCAGCTTCCTCTTCTTTTTTGCGATTAGCTTCAGCTTCCACTTTCAAGCGAGCAGCTTCTTCATCCTTTTTCTTTGCAGCCAAAGCAGCAGCAGCGGCGGCAGCGGCGGCAGCAGCAGCCATTGCTTTTTTCTTGGCTTCTTCTTCATCAGCTTTACGTTTAGCTTCGGCTTCCGCTTTCAAGCGAGCAGCTTCTTCATCAGCTTTACGTTTAGCTTCGGCTTCCGCTTTCAAGCGAGCAGCTTCTTCATCAGCTTTACGTTTAGCTTCGGCTTCCGCTTTCAAGCGAGCAGCTTCTTCATCAGCTTTACGTTTAGCCTCGGCTTCCGCTTTCAAGCGAGCAGCTTCTTCATCAGCTTTACGTTTAGCTTCCGCTTCCGCTTTCAAGCGAGCAGCTTCTTCATCAGCTTTACGTTTAGCTTCGGCTTCCGCTTTCAAGCGAGCAGCTTCTTCATCTGCTTTACGTTTAGCTTCCGCTTCCGCTTTCAAGCGAGCAGCTTCTGCTTCTTGCTTTTTGATCCAACCAGAACCTATTTCAGAGTCGCCTCTAATCCAGCCTAAAGAGGCATTCATAGCAGCGGCAGATTCGAAAGCACAGCTACGTGCGATTTCTTGGTGGTTACCAGCTTTCAAGAAGTAGAAATGAAATTTACCATCCATTACTTCTTCTGTATTCCAACGTTCATCTAGAGGTGCGTTCTTTTTTACAGACTCGATACCATTATCTCTAGCGGCAGTAGACGTATAGCCCTCAGATCTCAAGTAAACTTTATTGTTGCCATTATAAGCGAAATAATGTTCACCATCTTTTTCGAAAGTGTGGAATCCATTGCCACCTTCATAATCACCACATTCAAGGTAGTCATCATTGGCAGCAGCACCTGCTGCACCAGCATGACCTATAAGTAATCCAACAGCATTACGCATATCTTCTTCTGTTGCATAGAAGAAACTTTTACCTGCATTATTGCCATCAGCATCTTTTATATAAAAATAATACTTACCGTTTTTAGCAACTTTACCTTCAAAATTAGATTCTACTAAAGAAAGCTTCATGGCTTTTTCCAAACCTGCATCCGCTTCTTTTTCTGTTTCATAACCTTTAACATTCGCATTGAAGTAAAGCGTTTTTTCATTAGTATCTCTAAGAATGAAGTAGAAACGTTGATTACCTCCACTTTGGAAAGTTTGCCATTTTACATCATTGATAGGGTAGTTACCAGAACGTAAATAAACCTTTTCAGCTTTAGGCTTCTTAGCTCTCTTTTTACGTTTCTTTTTAGGTTTGTCATCATCCTCAGTTTCTGCCTTAGGCGGCGTTGGTGGTGTAGGAGCAGCAATATTGATAGAGGCAACATAACCTTCTCTACCTTCTATATTGCCTATATTACCTATGTTGTCATTAGTAACAATAGGCGTATTTGCACCATCATTAGCAGTTGCGTCACCAGTTCTTCTGCCTAGTAGCAAGTCAATCATCTTTTGACGATCGGCAGCAGTATTAAACCAGGTACTAGTAGCTATTTCTTGATTATTGCCTGCACGCAGATTGAAATAGTATTTTCCATTGTCGTGTTGTTGTAGGTCGTATCTTTCGGGTATGACCATATTCTTTTTAACGGATTCAATACCATTATTACGACCTTTAGGAGAAGAGTATCCTTCACTTATGAGGATAATATCGCCGTTAACTTTGTATACAAAATAAGACTCATTATCTTCTTCGAAAGCATCAAAGTCTGTATCTCCATTTTTAGGCGTATTAGCTGAATAAAAAGCTAAAGGCTTATAGTCATCAGTTTTACCATCAGATTTATAATCACTTTCATTGTTGTCCTCATCTTGAGATGGGTCATAGCTATCAGCTAAGTTTTTTACATCTTCAATGGCTTTATCAAGACCACCAGTAGAATTGAATTTATCACTAGCACCTACAATTTTACCTCCAGCATTGAGTTCAAAATAATGATTTCCATCACCATCTACTTTTTTGGAGTAATTGGATTTGTTTTTGGCATTCTCAATAGCTAATTTACGAGCTGCATCTCTTTCTTCCTTACTATCATAAGGCTTACTTCTAAACAGTTCTTTGTTGGCATCATTGAGAAAACTAAAAAAGAATTTATTACTCTTTTTCGTTTTGAATATACGTATTCTCATAATTAAACTTAAATGGTTTGTTTGTTAGAAAATAAGATAGTTATCTATGCTATCCATTTATTAAGACAACAATATTAGATTATAATAAAATCTATCTATTGTTAGATTTATTTTCTTTTGTTTCATCAAATGGTTTAACTGAAGTATAACTAGGGTCGAGAATACTAGTTTGGAAATGATATATGATGGGATTACTAAAAATTATTATACATTAAATTTATTCAATTCTCTTAAAGATTGTCATTAGCTTTTGTGAATAGTCATTTTTTTGACTAGTAAGCATGAATTTGGTCACTGTTATGAGTGAAATTCTGACTAAGAAAACGTTTTTTGTGCAGTATTTTAGTAGATTTTTCCAAATCAACTTATGTAAATCTAAAAAAACCTTGTAAATTTTAAAAATTATATAAGCTTTTTAGTTAAAAAATAGGGAAAAAACGCCAAAATCTAGCTTTAATGATGCTGTTTTAATCTCTTTACAGAAGAAAATAGCTCTTTTCAGATATAGAAAAGAATAAATTATTGCCTAATTTTTGACTTTTTTAGTCAATAACATAATGCTGTTGATCCATCTTAGTGTATAAATTTTTAGTTGTCCATGTATTGTTTTGTATATTTATAATACTAATTTGTACTTTTATGCCACTAAAGCGTTTCAAATTGATTTTTTTTTAAAAAAATCCATTAAAAAACTAACTCATACGTAAGTTGGTATTTTTATTGCCTTTTATAGACTCGATGAACACTAATAATAAATATATTTGCATACACGGTCACTTCTACCAGCCTCCAAGGGAGAATGCTTGGCTTGAAGTAGTAGAATTACAAGATTCTGCCAAACCCTTTCACGATTGGAATGAAAGAATAAATTTTGAGTGTTATGCTACCAACACCGCAGCCAGAATCTTAGATGAAGAAGGATATATCATTAAGATTTTGAATAATTATTCTAGAATTAGCTTCAATTTTGGACCTACGCTGCTTTCTTGGATGGAAAAAGCCGATCCGACGACATACCAATCTATACTAGAAGCAGATAAACTGAGTTTGGAACGATTTGATGGACATGGCTCCGCTATTGCGCAGGCACATAGTCATCTGATTCTGCCTTTAGCCAATTATAATGATAAAGAAACTCAGGTTATTTGGGG
>CANNZV010004188.1:0-45703 GCA_947561585.1 Caprella mutica
GAGAGAATGGAGGGGTGGTGAGGTGATGAAAACTTCAACCAGCTGGAGCAGGAAGATGTCCCCCATAAAGTGGTGCCCACGGTAGCGAAGGAGAGACCATCCGGTGGGAAGCCTGTAATGCAAGTTACACTGAAATCGCTGGACATGTTAGAGGAGGTAATTGGGCTGCAGGGCCTGCTCATCCATTTCAGTAATCTGCAAGTTCGGGCGGATTTTGTGAATGGCAAATTTGGTCCTGAGGTGACTCCTGAGATGTTGTCGTCCCTTGATGAGATTCGTTGGTCACTTTTCCCACAATGGCATACAGGAGCGCTTGAAGAGAACACTCAACCATGTCGGAGGCTTCCAATCTCATGAACGCTCTCTTAACAGACAGCCAAGAGGTGTTCCAACCAAAGAATAGAAATACTCAAAATTTAAGTAGCTTCGCCCAATGGCACAAATTTCTGAAGAGTCTCTCAAGGAATGATTACTGGAATATTACTCCTCCTGACCAACGATGCACCCACATCTTCAACAACGAGGCAGAAGTAGGAAAACGACTACTTAGAGGAGTCAAAAGAGAAGATGAAGTTGATAGAGTAGAAGAAGATGACATTCAAAAAAGACAAGGAAGAAAGAGGAAAGTAAAACGAGTTGAAGAGATCATACTGTCGTCTGACTCTTCTGATGAGTCTTCTTCCATGTCACAATCTTCTCATTATTCCAGTAGCGATGAAGAGACTTTTCGTCCACAACGAAGAAGAGAAACGGACAGAAGAGAAGTTGTCACCCCACCCCAATTCCAAATGGATGGCAAGCTTCATTTGAGGGACTATTTAGAGACCTATGAAACGTACTTTAAATCTAAATTTAAAGGTAACACACATGACAAATGTCAGCAGCTAGAGAAGTTCCTGACAGGTGAATTATTGAATGTGTATCATGTCTGTGGAGGTAGGAAGATCAGGTACGGAAGAATGAAGGAGAAACTTTTAAACTACTATAAGAAGCAGAAGATCGGAGGGCGCTCTTATTGGAAGAAAGAGTTTGTGGCTGCCTCACCTAGAAATTCTGAAAGCCTGTACTTGTTTGGGATGAGACTCACTGAGCTGGCAGAAAGAGCTTTCAGCAAGTCACCTCAAGAATCTGCAAAGAGGCTACGCGAGCAGTTCCTGTCCCAGATCCCTGTTAAAGTTGCTGAGAAGATCGAGGATATGGAGAGGACCCTCAAAGTAACTTCTGGAGGCCGCAAGAAACGTCTAAACTTTTCAGATATTATGCAGCTAGCTAATGATCTGCAGCCGGAAGCAACACGATCACATACCATCATGTGGTCTGATAAAATAGAGACACCGTTGCTGAGCCCTCCATCAAGACCTCGTCAGTTTTGGTCCAATAATCGTAATGGTCCTAGAAGTCCAGGATTTGAGAGTAGACAACCTGTGATGAGAGTGGGCAATTTCGGACAAAATAAAGGAGAGTCAGAGCAACGTCCTTCCCAATACTCTGATAGGAATTCTCATGAATTTAGCTGGCCATCCCAACGAGGTTCTCCACGACGTCATCTCCCTCAACGGGGTTTTCCTTCCCAACGGCATTCTCCTCCTCAGCGGTCTGCTCATCCTCAGCGTCTTCCTCATCCTGTCCAGCAACAACAGTCTCCAAGACGTCAGTGGACGTCTGACAGTGGCCAACGAGGTCGCCGACGCGGAAAATTCTGTACCCATTGTGGTAGAGGCAACCATAGTGAAGATAGTTGTTGGAGAGCCAACCAATCGTGTCTAATTTGTGGCGGAAGTCATCTTATGAAAGACTGCCCTAAATATGATCCCTGCTTTGCTCGTACTGGAAAGCATTTAAACGAATGAATCTCAATCCTATGGGGAAGAGATTGAGACAAGGAGAAGCAGCCCCCAACCACAAAACAGAGGTTCCAACTAATCCCACAACGAGTTCAGTTAGTAATGTTATCCCTACAGTAATTTCTAGTGAAGAAAGAGACCCCTGTGATAGCGAAATAAAAACTGAATATAATTTGTCAGAAATACCTCATAAATATGTGTACTTTGTTAATGATAAATGTAGTCAAAATAATTTATTTAAGATTAAGGTAGAAATAAATGATGTTATTGGTTTATGTGCTTTAATTGACTCGGGTTCTGTATATTCATTAATATCTAATGATTTAGCAAAGAAGCATCAGTTGAAGATTACCCCCAATCATACTAAATTACGAGTTTTAGGTGATCAAATAATGACTACCCTAGGTGAAACAAAATGCTCTTTGAAGATAGGTGATGTAATTTGTAGTGACATAAATTTGTTGGTGTTCCCTAGTAATTGTTCCATAGGTAGTTCTTTATTTTTGGGTATTGATTTCTTAATTGAAAACCGTGTTGAACTTAATATAGGTGAAAAGTTATTAACAAAGCATTTTGAAGGGGGTGGATCAGTGAAATACCATTTTGATCAATTGGGTTCGATTGTAAAGGAAGAATACCGTAATATCAAATGTCATGTTTCCAAGAAAGTTGAGTTAGAACGAGGTATATTGTGTCGGGTTCCTATAAGATTTTGTGTCCCCATTTCTGGAAAAGATCAAATGTTATTTTATTCTGATGAATGTAAATTGAAGGATGGTGCAAGAGGTATTTCAGGTATTATTAGTCCTTGTACAAAATCTATTCTTTGTGTATCTCCTGAAGAAGCAGCTCTAATTAAGGTGGGTCAGGTCATGGGAGCAGTGTCAACCGTTGTGGAGCTGCCAGACGATGATGATGAAGAGCCGACACAAGATAGTGACGATCTTGTCGACAAGGTAGAGTTACCGGAGCTGAATGAGGATCAAAAGATTAAAGTAATGACTGTCTTGCAACAGGTAAATAAAGTATTTAGCACTGGTGAGTTTGATCTTGGCCATGCAAATGTTACTAAGCACATTATTAAGCTAGAAAATGATACACCTATATACCAAAGACCTAGAAGATTTTCACCACCTGTAGCTGAGGAAATTGAGCGCCAATGTAAAGAGCTTCACTCTCTCGATGTAATAGAGCCAAGTGTGTCTCCTTGGAATTCGCCTATAGTACCGATAATGAAGAAAGATGGAGGTCTTAGGATGTGCTTGGACTATCGAAAATTGAATAAAGTAACGATCCCTGACCGCCATCCAATGCCAAATTTGTTAGATTCTCTTTTCGGTTTACATGGCACGGGGTTTTTCACTAGGTTGGATCTCGTAAAATCCTATTATCAGGTTCCAATCGACGAACGGAGTAGATGTTATACCGCCTTTGCGACGGCGAAAAACCATTGGCAATTCAAACGTTTAAGTTTTGGTATGCGTAATGCCCCGTCCGCATTCCAACGTCAAATCCAAGCAGTGTTAAGTTCATTCCCTTCTAACAGAGTTGTCACGTATATCGACGATATTCTTATAATGGGAAATACATTTGATGAACATCTTGATCTCGTCCACAAGGTTCTTCAAACTTTAGAGAAATTCAAACTGAAAATTAATCCTTCTAAATGTAATTTCTTTAGATCAGAGGTTGAATTTTTAGGACATAGGATAAGTACAACAGGTATTAGGAAGACGTCAGAATACGTTGAGAAGATTAAAGATTATCCTAAACCCAAAACGAAAGGGGAATTAAGAGAGTTCCTGGGACTTATCAATTTCCAGCGTAAATTTGTACCAAAATGTTCTGCTCTACAGAGACCACTCTCTTGCCTTACTAGTGGCAAACGTAATAACGAATTGATTTGGTCAGACGAAATGAATGACTCATTCGATGCTCTTAAAGCTGCCATGGCTGTTGAGGTAGAATTAGCCTATCCTGATTATTTCGTGGAGGCAGAGCCCTTAGAACTCTGGGTAGATGCTTCTAATAGTGGATCGGGAGCATACCTTGCTCAGAAACAGAGTGGATCGCAACGGGTTATTGGTTTCGCATCGATGATGTTCACGGGAGCTCAGTTGAATTATTCAACTTTAGATCGGGAGCTGAGCGCATTACGATGGGGAATTAAAACGTTTAGACCGTTCTTGTATGGAATCCCTTTCGTTCTTTTCACCGATCACCAGCCATTGGTACATCTTCATAATATGAAGCTGGTGTGCTCTCGACTGGCACGGACAGTCGAGGAGTTATCAGACTACATTTTCGAAATCCGTTATGTCCCAGGACATTTAAATACAGCAGCGGATGCTCTATCAAGGATGAACACTGAACCAGCACAGTACCCAATGTCTGAAGATGACTCTCTTCCAGATGGTCTAATGATTGACGGCAATGTTGTTCCAGGTGGAGGGGATTCAATGTTAGTAAGCCTTCACAAGTGCTTGTCCAGATGTGTTCATCTTGTTGCTGTACCTAGAAATGAACAAGATTTGAGAGAACGATTGGTGGATGAGATACTGAATCACAACGATAGGTACAAAATAAAATTGGATCGCATTGCTAGAAGGAATCTAAGATTAATGAGACTGAAGGGCCAACTACCTTCATTTGATTTGCTGATTGCTGCTAGCAAATTATATTCAGTCAGTATTCATGTATACTTTTGGCACAAGTCTCCGGTTATCTATCAGTATGAAACATATGATTCAGTTATTCATCTGCAGTGTCTTGGTGGAGTGCATTTTAATCCTCTAGTTTCGCTGAGTAACTTTAAACGTCCAGATCCGATGAGCTGTTCTATCAATACTGTTCAGACTTTTGAACCTCCGATCTCATTCATAAACGAAGACGTAGAATTTGGTGCAGCCGATGAATTAGATGTTTGTATTGGTGATTCATCTATAGCTAAGAGTGATGAATGTACCCACATGGAATGTTCTCTTCCCACTATTTCTTTAGTTGTCGCTAATGTTAATTTGTGTGCCATATTGGACACAGGAGCTGAAATTAGCCTGATGTCAGCTGTAGCTTTGGAGAAGTTACAGAAAGAGGTCTCGCTGAATATTATTAATGAAAATATCTGTGAAATAATTGGTTTTTCAGGGCAGAGGAGAGTGATTGATAGGACTGTGACAGTATCCCTTTGTATGGGAAATTCAACGTCGATTATGTCCCATAAATTTGCAATTGTAGACCATAGTTGTTTTCCATACTGTATGTTGTTGGGATATGACTTCTTGGTGAAGCATAGCTTAGAACTAGATATGAATGTCAGGGTCCTAAAGAAAAAGGGAAATGTTTTATGTCCTATAAAAGTTAAGAGTTTAGCTGATCATTCCTCTGTTATACTATCTGTTAGATCAGTCCCAATCACACCTCATGTGCTGAGTGTTACTAGTAATAACGATGAATTTCGATTTCAGATAGAAGGAGCAAATACCGCACTCTCTGCATTAAGCCTGGTTGATGATAATGATTCCCTGAGGTTATTGCAGTCTAGTTGTATTGAACTGAGAGCATTGTTCAGAGTGATTAGTAGAAATGTAGCTAAGACCTTATGGTCACGAAATTTACGGCAGTTCTCTAGGCATAAAGATAAACTGTCTATAGATAATGGAATGCTAACTTTTAAAAATCCACACTCTGTCATTGTCGTACCTTTTAGATTTTTAGTTGGTACTGCATTGGTTTTTCATAGAGAGTTAGCCCACATAGGCCGCGATAAGTTGATTAACATCATGAGCAATGTATTCTGGCACCCATCTATGTACAAGGTGTGTGATGAAGTTTGTACTACGTGTTTAGAATGTCAGTTGGTTAAAGAATTTAGAGTCACTATTCGTCCACCGACGCATAAAATTCATTCTAGTTCACCGTTCGAGTTAATGGCAGCCGATCTTATATCTTTCCCTAGGACCGCTCATGGCCACATAGGATGTCTAACGGTAGTTGATCACTATTCGAAATGGGTTGTCGCGGTAGCTATCAAAGATAAAAGAAGCGCTACAATTGTTGATGCTTTTACAAGACGAATCTTACCTTTTATACCTAGAATTCCTGTATCACTTATGACTGACAATGGCCCGGAGTTTGTGTCTTCTGAGTTTCGTAGTTTCCTTGAGCAGTTTGGTATTAAACACAGACTCACCACGCCATACCAACCTTCGTCTAATGGTGCGATAGAACGTGTTAACAGAACCATTAAGAATCTGTTGCGTAGCTTAATTGATTCTGGGCACGAATGGGATGAGTACCTTTCTAAATCTGTTATCACGTATAATAACAGTATCCATGTTGAACTTGGAGTAACTCCTTCAGAGTTTTTGCTAAGAGAATCCCATTGCTTGGATGCAAATCCCATGCTTACTCCTATTGCGGGAACGTGGAAGGTAGGAAACCCTAATTTCGTGTCATTCAGGGTTGGACAGAGGGTGCTGTTGAAAACACACTCAAAGGGGTTCTTAACAACCAATAAGTTTCTTCATAGTTTCGAAGGACCGTTTGAGGTTCTGGTTGTGAATTCTAATGGTGTGACATATCAAATTAAGAATCTTGAGACAGAACAAGTGTCTAGGGTCCACCATTCTAAATTGCGGTTGTATAGACCACCTCCAGATTACATTTTAAATCATCCTCAATATAAGAATGTAACAGATAGTACCTTATCTAATGACGTTAATTTGTTTACAGATGTTCGTGATCATGTGGATGCTGGAGGCGTTTTCTGCTCTGACTCATCCACCGACTCCTCCTCATCTGAGAGCTCAGATTTCTCAGGATTCGTCCCTTCTAACGCTATTAACGTATCAGTCAAATCTAATAAACAACAATCAAGTGGTGGTGATGAGATGCTGCTATGCCGGGAGGTAGTAACAAAGTGTGCAGGCTGTCTATATGAAAGTTGTACATCATCTCCACACTTAAGGGAGCTTGAGGAGACGGACAGTTCTGTTTCGGTGGGGGAGATCCTGGATGGGTTGGATGCGATGGCGTCTGCTGCTTCACCTGAGAACGTTCTGATCTTATCCCACAGAGGTTCTAGTACCCTTGATTGGTCTGATTGGGAAGAAACCCCAATTTGTGAGATATTAGAGCACTTCTCGGATAGCGATTGTTTTGAATTGCCCTCACTAAATTCATCTCTTATGATTGACAAAAGCAAAGAAAGTAGTGAGAGGTCAATTGATTCATTTGTTCATGTCGAAAATCAGATTTCTATGTCTGAAGTAGAACCAATAAATAGGGTGGAAATTGATAGTAACTGTGATTTTGCTGGTTTCATGGATTCTAAGAGTGATTTGTACCAAAGGTCCTCTAAAATACAGCAACTTCTTAATCGTAATATTGTCGATTATACTGTAGAAGAAGAATTTGGGTCTGAACCGAATCTTAAAAGAAACTTGAGATCTCGGGGGCCTGTAATAAATCTTCCTTGGGTTCAGAGTAGAATTCTCGAGAGAGCTAGGAAAAATAATAATTATGAAAGTGCTTAATGTTAAATGTATTGTGATTTTTTTTTTCTGTTTGTAATGTTCTAGGATGTTTTTTGTGTTGGATATTTTACCCTCTTCTAAACTTATTCTGTGTTCAAGTAAAGATTTTCCGTTCTTTAATTGGGGAGGGGAGAGAGAACCGGAACTGTGTAAATTGAAAGAACGCAAAAACATAGTTTGGAAATGTAAATAAATGTTATGTTGTATTGAGTCTATGTATGTCTATTTATTATAAGCAACTATATATGTATATCCAATGTATTTTATTTTTTTCTTGTAGTTGTGCTTTAGTTCATTTTCAATAAAATTTATACCTCAGTTTGGTGGGGAGATATGTTATAGGGGAGTTATTTTAAAACTGAGCTATAAATTTATGTCTTATTAATGTTGCTATCTTTGCAGATCAAGTTCATAAAAATTATAGTAAATTGCTAAGAAAATGTGTACGTAAATAATTAGTCAATTAACCACCAAAACTACTTATCTCCAAAGAATATCTCCTTACCTGCTGTGAGTTTATTGTATATATGTGTTTTAAATATTGTATATATTATTCTTATGTTTTATAATTAATTAGGTAGGATAATAAAACAAATATAATTATTTCACGTATTGTAAATATGTATTTCTTCTTTGCAGGGATGATTATCCCTCACACCCCTCATCGCCTTGTCTTCCATCTTGTCCAAATAAATGTTACCAACTTCAATGAGTCTTTCTAGTGCCTCCCAGATACCTCTCTAGCTAACGTTGCAATCCAACTTATTATATTATATTGTTTATCGCTACCCGCCGATAACAATATCCTTACTTTCTTTAATATACTAAGTAAAATTATAATTAAATCTAAACTAATGTTTTTAGTAACATAAACAGAAACAGCCAGTCTTTTACGAGCTTGATGTAAAAGTACTTGAAATAAAAACATAACGATAAAGTAATTAGAACTAAAAAATATCTGAAGTAAAATAAGAATCCTTTGGCTATTTAATCACAGTCCGTTGTAAACTTAAAATTAATAAAGTAGCTATCCGCTAAAGGTAATAAACTAGAGAAAAATATCCTTATAATATCCATTATTAATTGCAAGGTATGAATAACTTCTTTCTTAATTAGTAGAATAAAAGTTATATCATCTTTGATTTCATGAGCTGAGAGTCGATGACATACTTAATGTACATTTCTCGGGCCTTTACCAAACCATTAACATAGATCCCACGATCATATTTGACCACCAAAGGTCCCATTATAACTTGTTCTGCCTGTATAAATTCTTTTGGTGGCTTTGACTTCCAAACAAATTGGTTATTAGCTTTTTGGTCCATGAATTCAGCTAGGACTAAACTTTTTTCACTGTCAAAGCTCTTGATTTTGCCAATGTACAATTTAGTTTTCGATTGGTCATAATACCCTATTACATACAACTTTTCTACCTGCACCTTCTTCTGTATGTTAGGTAAGTTGCGATTCACAAAGTTAACATTAACAGTGTTTGATATTTCTGTATCTTCACTGAAGGTTTCAGAATCTTCTGAGTCATCATATTGAATCTCATTGTCATCACTATCGCTGCTTGGAGAAGCGTCACGACACTCTTTTTGACAAGATTTAGAAGTTGATGCCTTTGCGATCTTTGATTTACCAAGTGATGATTTCTTGGATTTTTCTTTGTCGGCTGCAGCTTTGAGAAAATCATCATTAGTTAACAATTCTGCATTCCGCATTGGGACCCTTCTATTTACATTTGATTTTGGTGTGCTTGTTGAAGCCCCAGGATTTTTGAAGAATGATTGAATGATGAATGATTCCATTACGTTGCTTGAAGAGCTATCATTCAACACTGACTCATTATTTTCATTTCTGTTTTCTGAATTATTCGTCTCGGAACAAAAGATGCGTCTAACCACAGAACATTGAGGACTCTGTTCAATAGGGGTTCCAGAGCCCTCCATTTGAAGGGCTCAAAATAACTGTCACAAACTCGCCATTAAAATGGCGAGTTTGGACATGCTTTATTACTTGGTAGACTGGTTGTATTTTTCAGAAAGTTTGCTGTCTATCCTGAAATTCTCCAAAAGAAGCACTAATATTTTCTACATAATCATGACTCATAATAAATCCTTCTTCCTTCAGAAAAGAGGAAGAAAGAAATCCTGTGACAGGAGCCATATGGTATCAACCGGTGCTCCTACAAACTGGAAAAAAAAAATTGGCCGGACGGTTCGACGGTAGCGACGGTAAGGTTGTTGTTAATACTGACTCCCTAGCATCATTAAGTAAAATTAAATTTTGATATTTCTATTGATGAAAGACGTGTTGTGGCTCCTGGATTGTGTGTGAACCTACTGTGTATGTGGTAATTAGGTTGTTCCTTGATCTTGTTGAACCTATGTATTATATGTAACTGCCCCTTTTTGACTGTGTTAGTATTTGCCTATTTGGTAGATAATATGGGAACACAGAGAGACAAGAATTGAGGTGTGGACCTTAGCAAAACTTATAAGTTAGAAGTAGGTGAAGCCACCTTTAAATGTGGAGAATGTAATGAGAAAGTGAGTGACAGTGATGAGGCTATACAGTGTGATGAGTGTGAAGTGTGACATCATTATAAATGCTGTAAGATATCAAAAGCTGTATATGAACGGATCGGGTTAATCCCCTGACCAACATAAAGTATTGAGTCAAACTGAGAGGTATAATCTACTGACCGCTGACCAATTTAAAGTACTGAGTCAGTTAGTCATATTATATAATAATGTCTATTGACGCGGGAAGAAGATAAAAGAGCCCTGACCACTGACCAGGGGTATAATTCCCTGACCACTGACCAGGGGTATAATTCCCTGACCACTGACCAGGGGTATAATTCCCTGACCACTGACCAGGGGTATAATTCTCTGACCATTGACCAGGGGTATAATTCCCTGACCACTGACCAGGGGTATAATTCCCTGACCACTGACCAGGGGTATAATTCCCTGACCATTGACCAGGGGTATAATTCCCTGACCATTGACCAGGGGTCTAATTCCCTGACCACTGACTAGGGGTATAATTCCCTGACCATTGACCAGGGGTATAATTTCCTGACCACTGACCAGGGGTATAATTCCCTGACCACTGACCAGGGGTATAATTCCCTGACCACTGACCAGGGGTTTAATTCCCTGACCACTGACCAGGGTATAATTCCCTGACCACTGACCAGGGGTATAATTCCCTGACCACTGACCAGGGGTATAATTCCCTGACCACTGACCAGGGGTATAATTCCCTGACCACTGACCAGGGGTATAATTCCCTGACCACTGACCAGGGGTATAATTCCCAGACCACTCACCAGGGGTATAATTCTCTGACCACTCACCAGGGGTATAATTCCCTGACCACTCACCAGGGGTATAATTCCCTGACCACTCACCAGGGGTATAATTCTCTGACCACGGGTATAATTCTCTGACCACGGGTATAATTCCCTGACCACTGACCAGGGGTATAATTCCCTGACCACTGACCAAAATTAAAATTTACTGACCACTGACCAGGTGTATAATTCCCTGACCACTGACCAGGGTATAATTCCCTGACCACTGACCAGGGGTATAATTCCCTGACCACTGACCAAAATTAAATTTTTCTGACCACTGACCAGGGGTATAATTCCCTGACCACTGACCAGGGTATAATTCCCTGACCACTGACCAAAATTAAATTATCCTGACCAGGGTATAATTCCCTGACCACTGACCAAAATTAAAATGTCCTGACCACTGACCGGGGGTATAATTCCCTGACCACGGGTATAATTCCCTGACCACTGACCAGGGGTATAATTCCCTGACCACTGACCAGGGGTATAATTCCCTGACCACTGACCAAAATTAAATTGTTTCGACCACTGACCAGGTGTATAATTCCCTGACCACTGACCAGGGTATAATTCCCTGACCACTGACCAGGGGTATAATTCCCTGACCACTGACCAAAATTAAATTTTTCTGACCACTGACCAGGGGTATAATTCCCTGACCACTGACCAGGGTATAATTCCCTGACCACTGACCAAAATTAAATTATCCTGACCAGGGTATAATTCCCTGACCACTGACCAAAATTAAAATGTCCTGACCACTGACCGGGGGTATAATTCCCTGACCACTGACCAAAATTAAATTGTCCTGACCACTGACCAGGGGTATAATTCCCTGACCACTGACCAGGGGTATAATTCCCTGACCACTGACCAGGGGTATAATTCCCTGACCACTGACCAAAATTAAATTGTCCAAAATTAAATTGGAAGATTCTTGGGGGACCAGGTTATGCACCACTGGTCGCAATGAGAGGTGACATGGGAGTGAAGACTATCATGGCTAAAGATATTAAAAGTAAGCTGAAGTACCTGCAACATATATATAGTAGTGAAAATGAAATGTTAATGAAAATCTTGGAATCTACTGTTGATAAGAGATATCCATATGGTAGGAAGTTATTGACATTTTTTGATGTTGTTGGACTGGATCAGTTGAGTGAGTTGAGGGAAGTAAGTGAGTCAGTTCTGAGTAAGGAAATTGATGGGTGGATACTTGAACAGTGGAAACGTGAACTAGAGAATAAGAGCACTCTAGGTATTTATAAGGAATATAAGCAGAGTATCAAAGTAGAAAAGTTTTATGATAATACGTTTGGGTCTGTTCTTCTATTCAGAGCAAACAGTTTGAAGCTGAATTGGAGGAACAGGTTTCAGGGTGGGGAAGTTAGCTGCAGGCTATGTGGAGCAGAGGTAGAGACCTCAGAACACTTTATTCTGGTGTGCAATAGATTACGTGAAATAAGGCAAGGATTTGATACTGTGGGTATGAGTATTAAAGATATTTTGGGATTTGAGAGTGGAATTGATGTTGAAAAGATGAAGAGATACTTGAAGAAAATTTGGATGAGGAGAGGAGAAATAATGGGGTAATGGATATATAGGGTATGTTTTAAAAGAATGGTTTTATTTACTGAACAGGTGATCTCTAGCTATAGCAGGACCTCTTTGATTAATTTCAAGAAGTGATCTATGCATTCTAGGAGAGACAAGTGCAGTGTAGTCTTTTCTTCTTATCTTTTCTATTCGGAAAAGAGAATCTAAGGAGCACTCTATACCGGCTGATGAAACTATTTTTTAAATTTTTCTTCTAATTGAATTTGAATTTTTAGCTTGTCCTATGTTCCCCTTTACTCATCAGGTAGCCATTGTGCCTGTGTTGGTGGATCTCCTAGCTATAGCAGGACTTCCTTGATTAAATTCAAGGAGTGATCTTGTTTGCTGGGAGAGAGAATGCTATGTAGAGTGTTTTCTTCCTCTCTTTTCTATTCAGAAAAGAGAGTGCTATACCGGCTGATGAAATTAATCAAATTATTTTCTAAATTTTCTTTCAACTGATTTTTTTTATTTATTTTAGCTTGTCCCTATAAGCTCCCTCATCAGGTAGCTATTGTGTCTGTGTTGGTGGTGATTGTTGTGTGCAGTCTTGTATAGCTATGCTCATGTGAGGAGTGCTCTGGGAGTCATAGCACTTTTTCTATCAAGAGAAGGAAGTGATTTTTCTTATTTCAAATTTGTATCAATTATTTTAATAGTATATTGTTTTTAAATGGTAGGTACTGCTGGTGGAACAATGACCTTTCCATCTGAGCTCTGACCTGATCTTTGCTTGGACGCCGTTATTGCAACTAAGATAAATATATATAATATAAATATATTGTGACTTAGAATCTCTATGGGAGTGCTAATATACATAGCTTTACTCCTGACAATAAGTCATACAAGTCATTTAAATTTGTCTTCATGAGAGAGACTTGAAGGGGCAGCTGATGATACCAACACATGTGATAGGGCATGATTAGGTAGATGTTACTAACTGGGAATTTCTAACCACTAAACTGCAATTAGGTAATTATATGATGCTAATGTTTATTTTGTAATTTCAGGAGTGACGGAAGCACAACAAGTGACATCCATAGACTCCTTGGTCTGCAGAAGCAGACAAAACAACGTGAAGAAGAAGCTGATGCTACCTGGTGAGCAATCTACTGAATCTGGTAAGTATTATTATTATATTACTATAAGTATATAAATAATATAATCACTAGGTACATCAAATATTGATCCTAATAATTTATTTCCTATTTACCTAATAGGTAAAGAATAGGAACTCCATGTTTCAGAGGCTGGAAAATTGTTTGCCAAAATTTCACAAAAAATCTGAGCCAAGCCAATTTGGCTCATTTTTTGAAGATTTCAAGCCAAAATTAACCTCGGAACATAGGAATTAATTCAAAATTTAAAGCCAATTAGACATATCTGAGATTTGACCATTTCAAATCTAAGCCAATTAATTGGCTTTAACTGACATACTCTTATACATGGTCTAGGCAAATGAAAGCCAACTTAGCCAAGAATTGGGTCCATACAATTACCGGAACGGACCATGAATTACCGGAACGGAACGTGAATTACCGGAACGGAACGTGAATTACCGGAACGGAACGTGAATTACCGGAACGGAACGTGAATTACCGGAACAGAACGTGAATTACCGGAACGGAACGTGAATTACCGGAACGGACCATGAATTATCGGAACGGACCATGAATTATCGGAACGGACCATGAATTATCGGAACGGACCATGAATTACCGGGACGGAACATGAATTACCGGAACGGACCATGAATTACCGGAACGGAGTTGTTTTATTGAGAAATAGTCCTTGTTAAGTCATTTAGGTATACATTAGGTCTATTTATGTTCCAATTGATATCATATTTTACCATTTTATAGTCATTTCTGCTCGTATATTCGCTACCAAACATCTGCAACATAGTTATAAACTTTACAAGAGTATATGCTGAAATTTGTTTTCTTTGCATAATCTTTCTAAGAAAATATTTTGAGGGGAAACTAAACTAATTTTAATATTTGATTCCATATTATAGTTTTAATGAGAAGTATTTTTGTTTTATTTTGTGTATCCATTACTAGTATGTTTTGATATTCTATTAATCAGGATTTTTAATTTTATGCAACATATACAAATTTAGTTCGTTTTTATTTTTAATGGGGTAGTAGGTAAATTCATAACTGCTATCTGTCGCATTGAAGTTATGATGACCCATGACTTACTTAATATACATATACTGTACATATGTATATTAATGCATATTGATATATAATTACTTAATATACATAACATAAAATGAAACAAAAATATTTTAAACCTAGAACACGGAATCACGGACTATCTAAGTCATCATGTCATGTCAATTTTCTGTCTATGTTTCAGATGTTTGGTAGCGAATATACGAGCAGAAATGACCATAAAATGGTAAAATATGACATCAATTGGAACAGAAATAGACCTAATGTATACCTAAATGACTTAACAAGGATTATTTCTCAATAAATCAACTCTGTTCCGGTAATTCATGGTCCGTTCCGGTAATTCATGTTCCGTTCCGGTAATTCATGTTCCGTTCCGGTAATTCATGGTCCGTTCTGGTAATTCATGTTCCGTTCCGGTAATTCATGGTCCGTTCCGGTAATTCATGTTCTGTTCAAGTAATTCATGTTCTGTTCCGGTAATTCATGGTCCGTTCCGGTAATTCATGTTCCGTTCCGGTAATTCATGTTCCGTTCCGGTAATTCATGTTCCGTTCCGGTAATTCATGGTCCGTTCTGGTAATTCATGTTCCGTTCCGGTAATTCTTGGTCCGTTCTGGTATTTCATGGTCCGTTCCGGTAATTCATGTTCTGTTCAAGTAATTCATGTTCTGTTCCGGTAATTCATGTTCTGTTCCGGTAATTCATTTTCTGTTCCGGTAATTCATGGTCCGTTCCGGTAATTCATGTTCCGTTCCGGTAATTCATGGTCCGTTCCGGTAATTCATGTACCGTTCTGGTAATTCATGTACCGTTCCGGTAATTCATGTACCGTTCCGGTAATTCATGGTCCGTTCCGGTAATTTATGGTCCATTCCAGTAATTCATGTTCCGTTCCGGTAATTCATGTTCCGTTCCAGTAATTCATGTTCCGTTCCGGTAATTCATGGTCTGTTCCGGTAATTCATGGTCCGTTCCGGTAATTGTATGAATCGCCAAGAAACAGAGTATGACTCTCTTGCCTCTATAAATTCACCAGCTAGAGAATATGACTCAATCTCATTTGATATGGAATTTCAGGGCTTTATGAATAAAAGACCACATGAGGAATCTCCTAGTCCTGAACAGTCCAAAAAAAAGGCTGGAAATGTAGGACACTTGGTTAGATCAATGCTAAATGCCCTGCATCATCATGAACTGCTAAATGAAACTCAACAAAGTGAGATTGAACTAAGCAGAATAATTAGAACAAAGAAAGTCACTAATTATGAATCAGGGAAAGTTATAACTTTTGAATCAATCTTGAATAACAGAGATTTACCTAAAGATGAATATCATAAGCATGTAATTATAGTGGAGCCTATAACAAATGAAGATGCTAGCATTTCTGTTGATAAGTTCTTCTCAAATGATCTATTTTTGGCTAGGGAGATAAATAAGTCCATCCTGGGAAAGTGTTCCATTGAAAAAACTAGCAAGAATCTCGGGCGTAAATTCCTTGTAGTTCACTTACGAAAAGTCAATTTTGACCTCATGAATCAAATTACCTCTCTCCAAAAACTAGGAAACTGGCAGATTAATTGTAGACTACCAGTCTCAGAACAATGTAGCAGAGGTGTAATTGGACCAATAGGTATAGATACACCTGTAAATGAAGTAAGAGAGGAACTGCAGTCCAGTTACAATACTCTCATAGATGTAGAAAGAATCTACAAAGGCAGGGATAAAGTTCCAACCTTGAACCTTAAACTGATATTCAAAGACGTTCTTCCCACAGAAGTCTGAATTTGTCATGAAATCTTTAATGTAATGCCATTCATTGCAAAACCATGGCAATGTTATAGCTAAATGCCAAGGCTTTGGCCACAAGGCTTCAGAATGTAGATTTGCTGCAAGATGTGTAGCATGTGCAGGTTCTCACAATACCAGAGAATGTCCAGGAAAATGAAATGTTTCTGGAAATACAGATGTGAAATGTGTGAACTGTAAGGGCAATCATACAGCCAACTATGGAGGCTGTCCAAATATAGTTAAAGCCAAAGCTGTGGAGAAAATTAGATCTATGAATAGAATGTCCTACAGAGATGCAGTTTCAACTGTAAACAATGATACAGTAGCTAAAGAGTCTGGAGCTGCCTCAGGTAATCCAATATATAAAAGACCCTCAGTAATTCAAACAGTGACTATTGATACTGGTACGAAGGTATCAAAAGGATGTCAAACAGATCCTATTCCAGAGGAAGATAGCAAAGTGTCTCCAGATCTCCTAACAAAAATAGCAACTCTAGTAGTTAAACTGATGAAACTAAAGGATATAGATGATCCCTCTGCTATAGTTGCTGTAGTGAACCAAGTGCTTGGAGTATCAGTTCATTCCATTGAAATAGATTCAGAAAGTATTCAGGACACAGACCAACTTTCTTCAGTCCATACTGTAGACTCTCATAAGATGGAAAAACATAATGGAGGCATAAATGATCAGACATACCAGAGTTCAAACACATCCACTTATAACAGTGTACAGCCGTCAAATGATCAGACATACCAGAGTTCAAACACATCCACTTGTAACAGTGTACAGCCGTCAAATGATCAGACATACCAGAGTTCAAACACATCCACTTGTAACAGTGTACAGCCGTCAAATGATCAGACATACCAGAGTTCAAACACATCCACTTGTAACAGTGTACAGCCGTCAAATGATCAGACATACCAGAGTTCAAACACACCCACTTGTAACAGTGTACAACCGTCAAATGATCAGACATACCAGAGTTCAAACACATCCACTTGTAACAGTGTACAGCCGTCAAATGATCAGACATACCAGAGTTCAAACACACCCACTTGTAACAGTGTACAACCGTCAAATGATCAGACATACCAGAGTTCAAACACATCCACTTATAACAATGTACAGCTGTCAAATGATCAGACATACCAGAGTTCAAACACATCCACTTATAACAGTGTACAGCCGTCAAATGATCAGACATACCAGAGTTCAAACACACCCACTTGTAACAGTGTACAGCTGTCAAATGATCAGACATACCAGAGTTCAAACACATCCACTTATAACAGTGTACAGCCGTCAAATGATCAGACATACCAGAGTTCAAACACATCCACTTGTAACAGTGTACAGCCGTCAAATGATCAGACATACCAGAGTTCAAACACATCCACTTATAACAGTGTACAGCCGTCAAATGATCAGACATACCAGAGTTCAAACACATCCACTTATAACAGTGTACAGCTGTCAAATGATCAGACATACCAGAGTTCAAACACATCCACTTGTAACAGTGTACAGCCGTGAAATGATCAGGGACAAGAAATAAAAATAAAAGAGGAAAATAAAACCACAACGGACAATGATAATAGTGCTACTTTCTCAGATGGGCATACTTCTCTCAATAACAACCAGAAAGAGAAAAATACAAGACAAAATAATGCAACAAATCAATGATTACTAGTTTCATCATAATATCATGGAACTGTCACAGTCTGTATACGAAGGTAATGCAATTCAAAAAAATTTCTATACTAATAAACCTCACATAGCATGTCTATGTGAAACATGGTTAAAAAAACATAGATTACCTAATTTGTTGGATATAGAGAATTTTTTTGTTTGTAGAGGAGTGAGAGCAGGTGGAGGAATCTGTATTCTTGTACGCAGTGAATTATGCGTAAGTGAAATAAATTTTGTTAATTTTGTAAATAGTAATTTGTAAATACAGGCTGTGACAGTTCATGCAGACCAAAATAGTGTAGACATCATGAATTTATATAACCCCAAAAAGGACATTTCTGTCCAAGAATTTGAACATTATTTTGGACAGTTAGGTAGTAATAGAATTATCATTGGAGATTTCAATGCACATGGTGAACTGTGGAGTACAAATAGCATTGAGAATACCACAGGGGAAAATTTGAACAATATTTTAATTAATGATTGTGATCTTTGTCTTTTAACCCCTATTGATTTTCCCACATATTATCATGTTGCTAATCGCAGGTTCTCCACTCTTGATCTCTGTTTAGTTTCAGGTACTTTTGTTCCAGCCTCAACCATTTCTCTAATGGAAGATTTGGGGAGTGATCATTGTCCCATTAGTGTAAATATTCACTTCAAACCAAGTATCACCCCACATAAAAGGCAAAAAAGATGATTTTTGGAGAAGATAAGAGTTGGGAAAAGTGGTGTAGATCTTTACCTGATAAGGAAGATGATGAGTTATCTTCGGTTCGTAGGGCCCCCCTTGCAGGGGGCAGGGAAAAGTGATGCTGATTTGGCCAACAAGTGGGTCCACCAACCACGGAGAGGCCGGCATCGATTTGGTGGTCAATCACATACATGACGAAACAAAGGTCCTACCTATAGACACACACTTACAGTTACACGCCACACAACTCAGACTAAAAGCGACATCGACTGACCACCCACTACACAAACTGACTAACCAACAACCATACCCACGCTACATGAAACAAACAACCTTCAACAACAACAATAACTATACGACAGCACCTGACCCACATAGTACAGACTCCATACAAACTCGACTAAAAGCAAACCACAAATCTGCAGTAGAAAAATACTTACAGGAGCGACCGGACAACAAGACACTCAATGCCCCAGCCCCAGACATAGACAAATCTGAAGAGACACTAGACAGACTAACTAGACGAAGACTGGCCCAACTACGGACCAACAAATCACCACTCCTTCAGACATATCTTCACAAGATAGACGAGACAAATCACCCAACTGACTTGTGCCCCCTATGCAATAGACAACCCCATGACACAAACCACCTCTTCAACTGCCCTGACGTGCCCACGAGACTGGAGACGATAGACCTGTGGCGCGACCCGGTGGCTGCGGCGGCTCTGCTGGCTGAGTGGGGGGATAAGCTGGGGTGGCGCCGGGGGGACGGGGAGTGAGCACGGCCGGCCGTGGGGCTGAGCGGTGGGGGTCGACACGAACGATGAGTTATCTTTGAGTCAATCTTACAATACTTTTTTAAACAATGTAACCACAACCAGTTGTAAAAGTTTCAAAACAACTAAAGAAATTGTAAAGCCTAAATTTTCCAAATGCTGGTGGAATGATGAATGTGAAAAGGCTGTGAAAACAAGGAGACACAGGAAGAATATCTTCCATAAACATCCAATTGTAGCAAATCTCATAGAGTTGCGTAAAATAGAAGCTATGTCAAGAGAGTAGTTAAAAAGTCTAAAAAAGAGTCTCTCATAAAATTTACAAGTAGCCTGACAAAAGATTCTCCAAATAGTTTAATGTGGAGATATATTGGTAAAGTAAACAATAGATCAAAGTACACTAATGCTCAACCTATTATCTTCAGAAGTGAAATTACTACAGACTCTAAAAAGAAGGCAAATATTATAGCAAAGCACTGTCACTCAGTATTTAATTCTGAATCTCCTTCATTGCATAACAATTTTCTTTTGCAGGTATCTTTGGCTATTGTAGATGACACTGAATTAGACTATAATGGTAAATTCAGTATGAATGAACTAAATGATGCAATCCAGTCATTAAAAGACACAACTCCAGGTCACGATTCCTTGCATAATAAAATGATGAGGAGGTTACCCTCTGAATATGTTAATTGGCTACTTGAAATGGTTAATAGGAGTTTTACATTATCAGAGGTCCTTGACGACTGGAAAAAAGCAGTAATTTTACCTATTATCAAAGCTCAAAAAACCCCTTCTGAAGCTTCTTCCTATAGGCCAATCTCCTTATTACCATGCTTCTGTAAACTAATAGAAAGTCTTGTCTGCAAGAGATTGAATTTTGTCCTGGAACAAAAAGATGCTTTCAGTAACACTCAAAGTGGTTTCAGAAAGCGTCTGTGTACAATAGACCAGATAGCCAGACTAGAAAACAACATTAGGGAAACGCTCTATGACAGCAAAATTTGTATTGCCCTATTTATTGACTTGAGTCATGCATATGACAATATTTGGCATCTAGGTTTGTTGTCTGAACTTCTAAGATTGGGAATTAAGGGAAGGTTACTATATTGGATTCAGGAATTTTTGTCAGATAGGAAGTTCAGAGTCTATTTTGAGGGAGAATTTTCAGACGAATATAAGATGTCATCTGGAGTACCGCAAGGCTCCATTTTGGCACCAACACTGTTCAATGTAATGATGTCTAGCATTGCAAAGGATGATAACACACAGCTAGCAGAATATGCTGATGACATAGTTCTTTTTTCTTCTGATTCGGATATAGATAAAATTACAATATCTATCCAATCCCACCTAAATAAACTGAAGTTCTGGTTTGACAAATGGGGATTTGCTCTGAATCCTTCAAAAACCAAAGCAATGATGTTCACTCTAAAATCTGTTGCTTATCCAATAATAAAAATAGAACATCATCCTATTGAATTTGTGTCTCGATTTAAATACTTGGGTATTATTTTAGATAAACCAAGACTCACTTGGAGTCCACATTTGAAATACATTGCAAATAAAAGTTTATCCAAAATGAGCATTCTGAAATATATCTCCAATCATAAGTGGGGGCCGATCGAGAAATACTTCTTAGATTATATAAGACACTTATCCGAATATTTTTGATTACGGCTCAGTTTTTTATATGACAGCATCTAAGACTAATCTAGAAAAATTGAATAAAATAGAGAATTGTTGTTTGAGATTGGCAATTGGAGCCAGAAAAACCTCCCCAATTACATCTGTAGAGGTAGAAAGCAATGTTTCACCACTCAACTTACATAGAAAACAAATTCTCTCAAAAAACTATTTTAGAATATCGGAACTGCCCAAAACATTACCTGTCACCAATGATCTTTTTAACCCTATCAGCAGATCATATCAGAAAGCCTGGTCTTCAACAATTAGATTAGCACCCATGATAGTTAGGAGCATGCAACTCCTTATGGAACTGCAATTTCCAGCTCCCCAGCCTGAATTCACGGTCCTAATATCACCTGTCCCTCCGTGGATAAATCTTCTTTTTTTTATTAAACCAGTAGCTACTTGATGCTGTTGTTAGTAAAAGAAATATTTCAAATCAATTAATTTTGTCACTGTTCAAAGACCTGCAAATGAATGAATATAAAGATTATATTGAAATATATACTGATGGGTCTGTGATCTGGGAAGCTGAGAATTCCACATCTGCTGCATTGATAGTTTGTACCTCTGAACATTATAAATAGGAAGGTTGGAAACTCAATCCAACAATATCAATCATTGGGGCAGAACTATTTGCAATATATAAGGCTTTAGAATACCTTCTTCTCAATGTACATCATGCTAACAAAGGAGTGGTAATTTACTCAGATTCCCAGTCAGGCTTGTACTTAATTCTCAAACAAACACCAAAGACTCGCTTGAATCTTGTGTTCAGTATACAGAATATTTTGCTTGAACTAAATTTCAGATATCGTGTAGTAATCCAATTTATCCCAGGTCACTCGGGTATTGTTGGGAATGAATTGGCAGATGAGTCTGCAAAGGCAGCTCATAGACTCTCTTTCATCACAGAATCTCCCATTTGTAAGAAGGAGAAGAGTAGACTATCTCAGGGGAGACTGCTAGGTGTCTGGCAGGAATGGTGGTATGACCAAATATTAATAACAGATAAAGGTAAGCACATTCAAAAGATAAAAGCTGATGTCTCTTTCTGGTCAAGGTCTTCCCATCCTGTTAGATCCATCGAAACAGCTCTTGCCAAATTCAGAATTGGTCACATTGGTTTGAACTATCACCTTAGTAGATTTGGAATGAGGGATTGTAGCCTTTGTGATTGTGGATTAGAAGAAACTATAGATCATTTCTTACTCACGTGTCCTAATTATTCAAATATAAGGACTGATCTTTATTTTAATATGAGTGAATTAAATGTTCCCATGACATCAAAAATTTATTAGGAGGTGGTAATTTGACACCTCAAGGAAGACGGATGTGCGCAGCTCGTGACTTATCGTGAGATACCTATGCCTAAGACTAATTTATATTTGGTTTGTATATATTTTCCAAGCTATGTACCAAATGTTCTCCATATAAACGATTGGCAACTTGAACTTCAAGTAGGCCTACCTAGATAGGCAACTATTTCTTTTACCTAGAAATAGGTATTAGGGTAGCCTTTATAGTTTTTCTTTTCTTTAACATACCTATTAAGGTATTATTTCTCTCTGTTTAGTTTAATTTCTTTTCTCCTCTTAGGTAGTTTATAGCTAAATAGAAATATTTAATCATGGAAGGAGGGGATCATAATGAATCCATTCCCCCTGACAAAAATGAATCTATATCAGGATTATCTGATATACTTTTTGCAGAAGAATGTTCTCCAGGATTAGATAGTCAGGACAGAGATTTCTATGCTTTATCTCCTTGGCCTGCTACTATAGATATTCCTTCCCATTTGATTATAGGTAAATCAGTGAATAAACCAAATGAGATGTTCTCCCTCACTCAGGAGTTAAATGAAATTCCTATGTTGCATGAGCAACATGTTGAAAGTTACTGTTACTCAAGCCCTGTTTCCACTAAAAGAATTAGATCTACAGAATGTGTAGATGAAGCTGGTGTAGACACTGTAGCGGAAACAGATGCCACAATTATTGATCACTTGAATAAGGTTAAGAAACCACACAAAGATGGTACTAATAGTAGTAATTCTCTCTACAAACCTATGCACTGTGCAAATGATGAAAAACAAAATATAGACGTTAATGGGAATGAAATATGCATTGATGAAGATCCAGATGATATTACATCAATAATGCAAACCTCAGTCATCAGTGAAAAGCACTTAGAATTTACAAGCCAATTCAAAACTGCTAATAGAGTTAACAAAGATATGGATAATAATAGCATACATAGTAGAAATTCTGGAAGAATCCTCATCGTAACCCCTGAAGCTCCACTTAATACTGTCATGAGGTCTCCAAAACAATTTCAGATTGCACTGAAATCCAGCAAACTGAAAGATATAAAAATAAAAGACATCAGGCCAAACTACAAAAGAGGTATTATTGCTCTGGAATTAATCAATGTGAATGATATTGAAGAATATGATCTGACAAAAATAAAAGAGATTGGAAAGTGAAATGCTCCACTCCTGTCAGTGATAAACTTTCATTTGGTGTTATATCACCAATAGATCCTGAGGAAATCATTGAAATATCTGACATTGAAGTGACTAATAATATTAAAGTGCTCTCAGTGGAAAGAATGACTAGAACTATTGAAAATGGACGAAAAGTACCTTCTGCATGCCTTAAAGTGATTTTTGAATCCCCAATACTTCCATCTAACATAAGAATTCACATGTTTAATTTCAAAGTGAGACCCTTCACTCCAGCTCCTATGCAGTGTTTTCTCTGCCAAATATTGGGACACACAACTGGAGGCTGTAAAGCCAATCCTCCCATATGCTTGTTTTGCAGTTGACCACATTCAATCAAAGATGACAAATGTGCAACAACAACTCCAAAATGTGCACACTGCGGTCAAAACAATAAAGCCAACTCTTTCCAATGTAACTACCTTCAAGAAGGCCACAGGCAGGATAAGGTGCGTATCCTGAACAGAAATATCACCAAAAACAACAGAAACAGTAATACCAATCGGACATTAGATACTGGCTACAATACAGAACAATCTCACCTGAATGTTACTAATGTTGAGGCAGACATACACCACTCACTAAATAGTCAAGTTGCAAAGAAAACATATGCCAATACATTAGCAAATTTGCCTCCAATAAACCATGAAATTATCAGAAAGAATTGGGCTACTAAACCAGATGAACCTAAGCCAGTACTGAAAGATGTGGCAACCCAGACTGATGATATCCCCCAACTAACAAGAAGTGATGCGAAAAAAGCAGAAAACAAGGAAATGGTGAAAATAAGCAGCATATTCGAGTGCCTAGTTGAACTTTTTTGCAGCAACATATTTCAGGAATGTGTTCCTGTCTGCAGAAACCTCACCAAATGTGCAATGCAGCATTCTTTTGGCATGAATATCCCTCAAAATGATAGTGAGTCTGAAGGTGAGGATGAGGAGCAGGAGACTGATGGTGTCCTGTCTGATGCACATTCAACCTACCATAGTCTTAATAATAAAAGAAAGAAAAAACAAATACCAGAGACTAACACAAAACATAGAAATGAACTTTCACCTTACCAGTATGCTGAAAACACTCGCAATTCCAGAACATCCAAAAGACAAATGAGAAAAAAAGATAAATTTAAATGATGAATAACAGTCCAAACTAACATATCCATAAATCATCTAAACTGTAAAGGGCTTGTAAGTAAATTACAAGAAATAAAAGAATATCTAAATACTTCAGAACCTGACATTATTTGTCTCTCAGAAACATGGCTCACCAAAAATGAACAAAAACTAAAAAATTACCAATCATTTTGGAAAAATAGACAGGCAATTGGTGGAGGACTAGGGAAATTCACTCTAAATAGTATAACTGTACCAATTGAAGTGAATGGTGTTCCAATTATTAGTCCTATCTCCAAAGCTAATACATTAGCAGCATATTCTGCAGAAACTACAGAGGAAAGGCACTTGGAAGTGCCTGAAGATTACCACGAGCTAGTTGAGAAAGCTAGGGAACAGTCCCACAGTGAGGAATGTGTTGAATATAATGAGCCTATATCTGAAGCTGAGCTAAGTGCAGTCCTCAATACTGCTAAGAATACTTCACCAGGTGCTGATGCCATACCAAATGTCTTCCTTAAAAATCTACCTCCATGCCAAAAAAAGGAATTACTGTATATGTACAATGCAAGCTGGTATGCAGGACATGTACCTCCTGATTGGAAGCATGGGATTGTTATCCCTATTCACAAACCAAATAAAAGCAAGACAGAAGCACCCTCCTGTCATGCATTGGTAAAACCATGGAAAAGATTCTGTGTAGTAGATTAATATACTGGCTTGAACAGAACAATATCCTCAGTGATCACCAATGTGGCTTCCGAAAAGGACTTTCAACTTATGATGTGCTTCATAGACTGGAGCAAAACATCAAAACTTCACTATTTACTCATTCGCATACTGTTGTAATATATTTAGACCTGCAATGTGCTTTTGCAAAGTGTGGCATTGTGGTCTGACATACAAGTTAGCAAAGGTAGGAATTTCTGGTAAAATGTTCAGGTGGTTGGAGGACTATTTGATGAAAAGGACTTTCAGGTTAGAGTTGGTAAGTAATAGTCTGTCTGACATGCATCCAGTTAAAACTGGTGTACCCCAAGGGGCAGTTCTTAGCCCCACATTGTTTATCTTATGTTACATGACCTTCCTAAGAAACAAGGAATCAGCCTATATACATATGCTGATGACATAACCATATCTTGTAGTGGTCATGATCTGTAAAATCTGAAAAGAGATATTCAATGTTATCTTACAGACCTGGTAACATGGCTCCATCTTTGGGGTATGGTAGTTAGTGTGTCAAAGAGTTCAATGTAAATATTCTCTAGGTCAAGAAATGCAGATGTTACACTGAGAATTGATAATGAAGTTCTACCATGCACAATAACTCCAAAAATACTAGGGCTGACTTTTGATGCACCTCTTCTAACTTATCGACAGCACATTGAATCTCTTTGTAGGGACGTAAGGAGAAGAATAGACATTATGAAATGTCTCTCCTCAACTAATTGGAGTGCCTCTCAGGAAATTCTTAGGATGTTTTATATAGCTTATGTAAGAGCTAAATTAGATTATGGGAGTTCTTTGTATGGATCAGCAGCTGTATGCCACTTAAAGAAACTAGATTCACTTCGAAACATGTCCCTCAGATTAATTTGTGGTTGTAGACGTTCTACTCCCATCACTTCCCTTGAAGTGGTGTGCCATGTACCATCTCTTGATCTTAGACGCTCTTATCTAAGATGTAAATTTTACATCAAACTACTAGGCAGGAATAATGATGAAGAAACCAAAAAAGTTCTTGGCATTTCAAATAATGATAGAGCTTCATTAGGTCCCCAAGCTTTTAATAAAACTGTCAAATTCAGTATGAAAAGCCTATATGTGACTGATATAGCAGATATTAATAAAAATTCTAGTACTTCTCCACCATGGCAAAATGTCAACCAATATAGCAGGTTATCATTGGAGATGGTAATTGGAAAGAACACTTTGCTGAATTGGTAAATTCTCAATATGAGAACTATTACAAGTTCTACACAGATGGTCTCAAATTAGTGTATCAATACTATCAACAGCATGTGCCCTATTTGACTCAGTATTAAGTAAATCAATTGTTTGGAAAATTGGTCCTGATCATTCTGTTCTCAGTTGAGAGCTATTTGCTGTGTCAAAAGCTCTACAATATATAGAAACAATTCATAACTCCACTAACTTTGTTATTTTCACAGATAGCAAATCAGCAGTACAGCTCATTGGATCGACTGGTGGCTCCTATGCAGGTCTAGTCAGTGAGATAAGACAGCTGCTACATTCTCTCAATCAGGATAGACTGGTTGTTATTGAATGGGTAAAGAGACACTCAGGAATTAAAGCTAATGAGATTGTAGATAGAGCTGCCAATTTGGCTCATTCGAAGTGAGTGTGCGAAGAACTAAAATTGGAGACTGAGGAAGTACTCACGAAGCTAAAAAGAGGACTTGATGAGGCTTGCAATGAACGTTTGAAGTTTAAAGTAGAGTCAACAGCAAAGGGGAAGTTTCTTTATGAACTATTAAATAAATCACAGCACTACCCTCGGTTCAAAGGAAAGTCACGAAGACTTTGTATTGTCCTAAACAGACTTAGAACTGGACATGCAGGTGTAGACCACTATCTACACAGGTTCAACATGTCTGATACTCCCCTTTGCTGTAGCTGTGCTGTCCCGGACACCATAGAACACCTTCTTTTACACTCTAACAAATCTAATTTTGAGAGAAATAGAATGTTATCCAAATTGGATGAAAAGGGAATAGCTCCTATTACAGTCTCTGTCCTGCTGAGAAGTAGTAACTCTGTCTCTGAACGCCACTCTTTAATGAATGCCTTGACTAAATTTCTAGAACAAACTAATACCTTTTCCTTTCTCTAAACTGGGGAAGAGTCATAAGGCAAATGGCCTATTAAGTACTTCCTCTGTCACCACCAACAAAGGAAGCACAATTGATGGTATAGACCCCATAGTCTTACAGCAGTATAACTTTCTAATGCCTACTAGCTACCTAATTGCTACAATTTATATATCCTTAATTGTGGTCCTAGTGAATTTCACAACTTCATAATTATCTGACCCTTGCTCTGTAAGATTCTCAATAAAAGCTCAAAATTTGTGAGCTGTTGGTCCATTGCCCTTAGTCTAACACTGGGTACAATAGCACTAATACACTAATTGGTGATGAAGATAACATTCTACATTCAAGTCTGTACACATTTAATTATTGTCATACATACACATACTATTACAAAAAAATCTTTCAAATTCTTGTACTAAAACCAATTTGTATTTTCAGGAGGCACGGACAGTTGTTTGAAGCAGTCCAATCTCCTCATTAACCCTGCAAGAAGAAGAAGAAGAAGAAGAGGCGAAATTCAAAAGATGGCTGACTGACTGACTGACAGATTCTGCCTTGATAAAGATTCCTGGTGATTCTGCAGGAATGTGTGCGGCAAGCATATAGCAGAGGAGATGAGTTCGTTCGGAAAATCAGAAATTACAGAAAAAAACAGAGAACCTGGAAAATCTGAAAATGGAAAAAAATCCGGAAATCTCGATGATCAGTAAATATATGAAAATCTGAAAAAATGGCTTAACAGAATAAATTCATTGTCCGGTATTTTGATCAGTAATACACTAGTATAAATATATTCAATAATAGTATCAAATAGCACTAATTCGTAATATCTTTTAAAACCTATTAGTTGTGTTCTAACAACTGTCCCTGTCTCCAAAGGATGCTCTGTTCAAAGACTCGTCTGAATTATATTACTGTTATATTTCATTGGAAGGACAATGAATAGAGTTATAATGAATTAATGAACAAATATCTAAGAGTTTAAAAAGATTATTAAACCTCCTAACCTGACTTTAAGTTACTAGAATTTCTCATAGCTTTGGATAGCCCAAATAAAAAGGTATAAGAGACGCATATTTGAAGAGTCAATGTAGGTATAAGCCGTAACACTTAGACTCAAGAGACGAGGGCGTTATACTAATCTGCAACATCAGATTAGTTTGTATCTTACCTTAGGAATAGCAGTAGAATTAGTTATTTCATTTACCTAACTGTACTTTCTTTCAGATAATTAACCTTCAAATTAAATTAGAGTGACAACAACCTACCAACTCCTTCTATAGACTCAGTCCCTCCAAATAAGGAAAGAAAGAAGGTAGCTACCTGTCAATTAAAGTCTCATTTATTTTTTGTCCTTTGCCTTGCACATTCTCAGTTGGTCATTTCATTTTTTAGATTCTGCGCTTAGCTATTTGCCGACACGATGTTGTTATTTACACAGACTAGTAGCTTTCTAAAGTTTGTAGGTTAGCTAGCTACTTGTTTTTCATTTGTAATGAATAATATGACTGTAGTTTCAAGTCAGAATAGCCCACAGAGGCTCCATCATGCAGCTGGTTTTGGTTGGAAGAGAAAGGGGTTGCGTCCCTTGGACCCTGAACTGTTGTTATTTGGATTATGGACTTTTTTCATTTTTCCATGTTCATCTATTTTTCAACACTACTTGCAGTTTTGGAGGATAACACTAGGTTTATGCTTTTCAATTGCGAGGTCTTAGAATTTTTTTAGGTAGGCTCGTAGGCTTCATTTACTATCACCTCTTCATTTTCCTCTTCCGTCCGTGAGTGCAGCCACCGACGCTTGTGTCAGTTTTCGTGACATTCCTTGGGTAGTGACTGTATTCACTGAGTGGCTTTTCTGGATCCATGAACTTTGTCACCGAATGTTGGTAGGTCAGTGACTTTATTCATGGAGCTACTATCCTGTCTGACTGCTTCTTCTAAGTCCCTTGTAGCTATTTATTTTTCTTTTGACGTCAGCGATATGGCCTTCAGTTGTGAAGTAGACTTTGGACCCTCTACTAAGTAAAATTAAGTCAAGAATATAAAGCATTCTAGAATATGTCTCCTACAATCTTGGAGATTGAATAATATTAGATGTAGCTATTTGTTTGGCTCTCAGGACAAATATAAGAGCTACATCAGTCGTTGTGACGTCTGTAAAAAGTTTAGTTATTTTATGCATAGCTATATATACTTTTCAAGATGTAGCTAGCTAGTTAATATTCACAATTTCATTCAAATCTAAACCTGTTTATTTCTAGTTGTTTATTTACTGTCTTTTTCAGATAACGACCTGTACTCTTTGCGGAGAAAGAGTGTACGACATCGCTAGGCACTTGAGAAGTGGGAAGCACAAGTGGACAAAAGAACAAAGTCGCTGTGCCAAGGCAAGACTTGCTATTCGCATTACAAACAAAAAACAAATAGTCCTATAAAAAAGTTCGCCAGTTCAAAGAGTGCACTTTATGTGCAGCAAAAGTTACTCGTCTTGACATCCATATGAAGGAAATGCACGCGCCCGAAGATGAAAGAAAAACAAACATCCAGAATTGTTTGTGAGACGCCTATGAGAAATGGATGACCAGTCCTGACAGTGGTAACATCAGCAAAATAACTAGAGAGAGAAATCACTTCATTATGAAGATAGCTACTTCATTGTAGCTGCCTACTCTTTGATTTCAGACTGTGACGTGATGGTCAAATGTTATCAACAGGGATGTTCACTTTAAAGTTTTACTCACCGAAACTGCATATTTAAAATAATAGAACTTTCCAAAGAAACTACTCGAAGACTGCTAGAAATTAAATGAATACAACTTATTAAATAATCGTTTTGAAATGTTTAATAAATAGTACTATGATTACGTTTATTAAATTAGATTAAGTGATAATCAAACCCAGAAGTAAGATGTTAGAAAATTAGATGAATTTAGAGGGAGAAGCGACGTACGTTTACTTCCAATTACTTGTGATCTGTCAAGTATTTTCACTTGCAAATTAGAATTACTTGCATTAGACTAGGAAGCGATTTATTAATCCCCTTTTATCAGTGTTTCTATTTGTCCAGTTGTTGTTGTTGTTGAAATCTTTTACAGAATGAGTCCTCGCCTCTTCTGAAGCATCTGGCTCAGGTCTGGAAAGTAGAAAGAAAATTGTACATATTATTTATTAGTTATTGCAGAAGTCTCAAGGTTTTTAAACCGGGATTATCCCTCTTCATTATATATTTCATCCCTTCTAATTACTCCAAATTTAGCTACCACCATGTATTAGGAATTCACAACCTATAAATAGAACATTTTGTATTTCTTCACTCATATGGGAAGAGGGTATTATGATGTTTCAACTGCCACACCAGTTGCAGTCGCCGCTGCTCAGAGCGAGGCACAAAGGGGTGGTGTCGATCATCAGGGGGAATAGTTTATTATTTACTCTACTTTAATATTTACAGTTATCATAATTAAATGTGACTCCATCAAGTTACTCTACCACTACCGTGCTTATGGAGTTACATTGTTATAGGATCTAATTGTAAATTAGTAATAGCATATGTTAAATAATCTGAAAGCTAAAAAACGATTATTAAAATCTGAAAGGTAAAAAATTGTTAAGTAATTTGAAATTATATAAATGATTATCAAATAAATGATTATTAAAATCTGAAATTAAAGAAATGATTATTAAAATCTGAAATTAAAGAAATGATTATTAAAATCTGAAATTAAAGAAATGATTATTAAAATCTGAAATTAAAGAAATGATTATTAAAATCTGAAATTAAAGAAATGATTATTAAAATCTGAAATTAAAGAAATGATTATTAAAATCTGAAATTAAAGAAATGATTATTAAAATCTGAAATTAAAGAAATGATTATTAAAAACTGAAATTAAAGAAATGATTATTAAATCTGAAAAGCAAAGAAATGATTAAATGTAAATCCAAGTAAAAAATAGCATAATTGAATTCCACCTTAAAATTAATAATTCTCATGTTCCAATGTTTTATAGATAATATGTACATAGAGAATAGCTCACAATATAGTTGACTTCTAAGCTAGCCAACATCAAAGTTGTCATTTATTGTTTGGATCTTGTGCTGTGAGGATATGTCTTAATCTGTGTAGCTGAAGTGACTTTTAGAATCAAATTAATGTTTGTTTATTTTTTGCAGTTTATGTCCAAAGTGTACCGTCATAGTCATGTATATTGATAAATAGTGTTATTAAGATGTGGTGTATATATAGGAAGTGATACTTGGAAGCCAGGGTATGTAAATATATAGATGTTCTGTTCTTTGTGTTGATGTAAATGACTTGTCATCAATTAACCATTGCTTTTCTGTTTCAGCCTGGTTTTCTGTACTATACATAGTAAATATAATTATACACATTCAATCTGATATACTGTATCCTTTCCTATCTTGTCATTGCTATCTTTGAATTGAATCCCTCAGCTCTATTATATATCGATGTGCAATAGCTTATTATTTAGTCATAGGGTTTTAAATAAAACATAGTTTAATAGGGAACTCTTTATTAACATGCATATAGATATATAGGTTAAATAAAGATAATTCATTCAAGTATTTAATATTCCTTTTATCATATAGTCTTATGTAGTCAGGGAAATCGGCCAACCCTCCTACATAAATTGGTGCCGTGACCACTGGTTTCGATAGGGACATAGAAATAATTTGTCTGGCATTCATCATTGATCTGAAAAATTAGAAAGAAATTCATATTAATTTTTTTCCATATGTTTATATTTTCTTTTTATTCATTAGTAGCTAATCATAGTGAATATTTTCTAACATTGATTTATATTTTGTGATTGTAAAAGCTAAGATGGAAGAGTTATTTGGAGCAGGTGGAATCTCAGATGATGAGAAGGAAATTGAAATTATTCAAAGAGAGTGGTTAAGGTTGAAGGAGTTTCTAGGTGACATGGAAGATAGATCTAGAAAAGAATTAGGTCCGAAAACAAGAGACTTAGTCAAAGAGATAAATGGAGAGCTAGGTGTTTATGTTGAAAAATCTCAAGGAGCAGTAAAGAAAAGAGTTGAAAAGAAAGAGAGGATAGAAAAACATACTTATGAGGAAAGTGATAGAAAAGGTGATATTAATTCAGATATGGAGAGAGAAGAGGAGAGAAATAACAATAGTAAGGTTGATGGTGACAGAGAGCTTTTGGAAGTCATGAGAAAATTTGATAATAGGGTAGTTCCAAAGCTTCAAGTTTATGATGAAGATTCAGGATTGAGTTTGGTCCAGTACTTGGGAAGATTTGAACAATATTGTGAGGACAATTATAGAGGTGGTGCATATTTGTGGATTAGTGAATTAGTGACAAGATAGGAAAGGATACAGTATATCAGATTGAATGTGTATAATTATATTTACTATGTATAGTACAGAAAACCAGGCTGAAACAGAAAAGCAATGGTTAATTAATGACAAGTCATTTACATCAACACAAAGAACAGAACATCTATATATTTACATACCCTGGCTTCCAAGTATCACTTCCTATATATACACCACATCTTAATAACACTATTTATCAATATACATGACTATGACGGTACACTTTGGACATAAACTGCAAAAAATAAACAAACATTAATTTGATTCTAAAAGTCACTTCAGCTACACAGATTAAGACATATCCTCACAGCACAAGATCCAAACAATAAATGACAACTTTGATGTTGGCTAGCTTAGAAGTCAACTATATTGTGAGCTATTCTCTATGTACATATTATCTATAAAACATTGGAACATGAGAATTATTAATTTTAAGGTGGAATTCAATTATGCTATTTTTTACTTGGATTTACATTTAATCATTTCTTTGCTTTTCAGATTTAATAATCATTTCTTTAATTTCAGTTTTTAATAATCATTTCTTTAATTTCAGATTTTAATAATCATTTCTTTAATTTCAGATTTTAATAATCATTTATTTGATAATCATTTATATAATTTCAAATTACTTAACAATTTTTTACCTTTCAGATTTTAATAATCGTTTTTTAGCTTTCAGATTATTTAACATATGCTATTACTAATTTACAATTAGATCCTATAACAACATTATCAAGGGGAATTTATTTGTATCCATATGGTGTTTAGTATCGAATGGAAAATAGTATCTTCCAGGTAAAACACCTTTACAATAACCTACAGGCATTAACCTGGAAGATATACATATTAACTCTCACTGTATTGATCTTAAGGTTAGTTAATTAGTTTGCTATAGTTATATATTCAACCCATCTACAATGAGGATAATTTATTAGTTTTCTTCAGATATTCTACAGTGCCATTAATAAGAGTCTTATGAGTTCCTGCAGGGTAATTACCACCCCCAGAATGTTCCTAAGAGTAAGAGGGACATTACTCCCAGAGAAGATAGAATATAGGTCGATAGAATACAGAGGGCATTGAAGGAAGAGATGCTCAACAGTCTCCACTTGTCCACAGTCACAATGTTCTGTGTCAGACAGGTGGAACCTATTTAAATGCTTCTTTAGACCAACATGACCAATTCTGAGTTTTGCCAAAGCTGTTTCTACAGTCCTTTCTTTGTGGTAAGCCCAGGGCCAATCTTCAATATTCCCTTTTACTCTGAACAAATGGTGTCCCTTACCTTTTATATTCATTTCATTTATCCAATATTGATTCCAGTACATACTCTGTTTCTGCCCAAGTAACCTCATTCTATCCTCTTTACAGATTGTAGCATCACTGACTTCTAGCATCTCATGACCAGCCCCTGCTGCCAAGTCTGCCAGAACATTGCCCTGAATACCTCTATGCCCTGGTACAAAGCGAATCACAACAGGGAATCTAGAATTGAGTTCTCTTAGTAAAGACAATATTTCATGGACAGTGTGAACATTTGTTGGGTTTTTAATGTTGAGAAGCGACATTATGCTGGACTGCGAATCAGTAAATATCACAATTCCATCAACATTATGAATGTTGTTGCTAATATATTTCATAGACTGGAGGATAGCAAATAATTCTGCGTTCATTATTGAAGTATTTGAGGGTAGTCTAAATGATTCAGTGTATCTGATTCCCATTTCAGATACTACAATTGCAGCAGATGCCGAATTGGTATTTGGTAGTACTGAACCATCAGTATATATTTTGACATAGGTTTTATATTTGCTATCAACCATGTCCTTAAATAATTGTTTACATTGTTCATCATTAAGATTTCTTTTAGGGACAATTCAGGTAGCAAGTATTTGTTCAAATTGAACCATGGAGGAACAGGTGAGATTAATCCTGTTCTGTTTTGACTACAGTAAGGGAATTGGCAGCTCATCATAAACTGCCAACATCTGACTAGCAATGGGGGAGATCTAACTGTGGATGTCCAACCTTTAAAATAAGCATCATTATTACTGTTTTGAAGTTCATATACTGTAGGGATATTATGTGGTAGTTCACAGAAACGAAAGTAATATTTAGCAAGTAAGTTGTTCCTGTGAATAAAAAGAGGGGAGAGATTACTTTCAATTTCTAAAGAAATAATGGGTGAAGTTTTACGGGCACCAACAATTATTCTTAGGCAATTATTCTGTATTTTATTTAATTTATCCAAACCTGTTTTTGAGTTTGACATGTAAAAAGCACTGCCATAGTCCATCACACTTCGAACTTTAGCACAGTACATGCGAGATAAAATTTTTCTGTCGGCGCCCCAATGGTGATTAGATACTGCTTTCATAACATTTACTTTATTAATTAATTCGTCAGATAGTTTTTTGATGTGGCTAGTCCAGGTTAATCTAGGAGCATCGAATAGAAGTCCAAGATACTTATATTGTTTTACAAAAGCTATAGGGATTTGATCGATTGTAATAACGGGAGTTTCGTATCTTTTTAATGTAAAAATCATTGCATTTGTTTTATTCGGATTTAAGTTAAATCCCCAATCTTTAAACCATTTAGATAATAGGTCAATTTGTTGTTGCAATAGGTTTACTGCCCTGTCAAGATTTTCATGAGAGGTAAATAAAGCAATATCGTCAGCATATTCTGCCATATGAACATACTGAAGATGAGGAATATCTGACAACATTATATTAAACAAGGTGGGGGACAAAGTGGATCCCTGGGGGACACCTGTAGTCATAGGGTTAGTGTCTGAGTATTCACCATCAAAGAACACACTGTATTGTCTACCTGTTAGGTATTCCCTTAACCACTTTAGCATCTTCCCCCTGACATTTAACTTTGCTAATTTACACAACAAACCTAAATACCATATGCCATCATAGGCTTGACTCAAATCGAGAAAGATTGTTATACAGTATTTTCTTTGGTATAATGAATGTCTAATTTCATTCTCTATGCGAGCTATCTGATCATAGGTAGAGAGTCTCTTCCTAAAACCTGCTTGGGTGATGCTGAAGGCTGAGTTAGATTCTAGAGTAAAATTTAGCCTGCTACAGATCATTTTTTCAGTTAATTTACAAAAACAGGATAATAATGAAATTGGTCTATAGGATGAAGGTTCTTTTGCTGGCTTGCCTGGTTTCAAAATCGGTAAAATTAATGCATTTCTCCAGTCTCTAGGTATTTCTGCATCATCAAAGCTTTTATTAATAATTTCTAATGACCACTTAAGGTAGTCATTAGGAAAATGTTTGAACATATTGTTATGGATATCATCTTGCCCTGGTGTATTGTTTTCAAAGTTTTTATTGCATTTTCTAATTCATGACATTGGAATCTTGAGTTACAGTTGAAATCAGTATCCTCACTTATGGCAGAGAGTACAGTAGGCAAGAGTTCAGAGTTATCTATAGTATGGTTAGCAGAGTTAAATACACCAAGGTAATATGAAGCAATGGAGTTTGCTTTATCTTTTGGGTTAGTCAAATATATTCCATTTAAACTAATTGGCTGAGATTGGAACGAGGTTTTAGAATGTTTGTAAGTTTACCTATATAGTTCCAGATTGTTTTCACTGGTGTGTCTTTATTAAGTGTATTGGGGAATTGTTGAAAGGATTCATTTTTTTCAATTTTACAAGTTTTTTTCACTATAGCTGCAGCTCTTTTTAGTTCTACAAGATTTTCTGACGTTGGATGTCTATGGAAGAGGTTTTTCCTGTGATGTCTCTCCTTCACTGCCTTGGTACAATCTTTATTCCACCAAGGTTTAGAATATTTGGGGTTATTTATACTTTTAGTTTTATTAAATGTTGAGTTAGTGACATGAACTAAATTATTTTTCAGGGTCTCGTAAGATACTTTGAGGTTAGTAATATCCTTTTCAGCTTCTGGTAGTTTTAATACCCAATCATCCCAATTTCCTGTATCAAAGATCCACTTACTTCTCAGTTTTTTAAGAGTAACAATTGGGTGGAAATTAATTTCTATGAGGATTGGAGAATGGTCACTACCTAAATCTTCTGCAATTTTAACTGAACCTTGACAAAATAAATCTAAAGAAACAAAACACAAATCAAGGGTAGAAAATTTTCGGCCTGGAGTATGATAGTAAGTGGGAAGGTTCTGAGGAGTTAATAGACATATATTAGGGTTGTTGTATAAATATTCTACTAAATGTTCACCTGAACTATTGGTTATACTGGTTGTATCCCACATTGGGTGATGGGCATTTAAGTCTCCTACTATAATTTTCTTATTACCCAGTTGATTAAAATAAAATTCAAATTCTGCAGTTGCTATGGTTTCATTGGGATTATACACATTTAAAATATCTATGTGACTATTGTTCCCATGGATTCTAACAGACTGCACCTCTAAGAGACCCTGATTGAATTCATCTAAATTAACTTCAGAAACACTCACATCATTCCTAACTAAAATGGCGAGGCCTCCTCCTGCACGATTTACTCTACATTGAAAAAAGGATTTGTAATTCTGAAAATGAGGAAGTCTGTTACTTCTTAGCCATGTTTCACATAAACATACAACATGTGGAGTCTCCTGATATAACCTAGTTTTGAATTCAGTTAATTTGCTATATAAACTATGACAATTCCAATTTAAGATTCGTAAATTATCCATCATCATCATCTTTAGACTTTTTCCTTATATTCTCCTGTGAGCCAGATTCTTTTCTTTTCGTTCTAAGATTTTTGATGGGGATGAAATGACCTGAAGTGGAGGGCTCTTTGTCTTGGCTGTTACTGTTTGTTCTTTGTATCATTTTATCTTTCTTCTCAGAGTTTATTTCTATTGCTTTACTCTCATCTTCTCCTCCTTCACCTTCTATTAGGATTGGATCTATTTTAACTCCTGTTACTTCTTCAACAGTCCTGATGACCAGTTTTAGTTTCATCAATTTCACAATTAGAATACTCAATTGACTTAATAATGTTTCAGAGGTATATTGTGATTTTCTGTCTGTGTACTTGCACATGTAGTAGCAGCAGCAGTTTTGTTTTTATTTGGAGAACTCAAATTTGGTTGTGTCTGTGTTCTGGTTATATGTTGCGCGTTGTTTACAGATATTTCTCTTGCAGTTTCACCACTTTTTGGTATAGCTTTTTGGCTATAATTATCATTGGACACCTCTTTCACACTCAACAAAGCCTGTTTATATGTTAGTCCCTCAAAGGCCCTCTTTTTTTCAATTTCCTTAGCCATTTTTATCTTCAGGCAGCCACCATAGTTGGCTGAATGGTTTTCATTACAGTTAATACATTTCATGATTTTTTGTTCAAGAGGTAAATCCACTTGGGAGCAGTTGAAGGTTTTGTGTGATCCTGCACAGGTAGCACAAACCGGCTTGCTACGGCATATATATGCATTATGGCCAAATTTCTGACAGTTGTAACACTGCCATGGACGTCCCACATAAGTGCTCACTTTGAATCTTTGATACCAAAGTATTATCTCTTTGGGTAAAGATCTGCCTTTGAAAGTCAACTTGATAGTCAGAGTTGGAGTCTTCTCCTTTCCTCTAAATATTCTTTCTATGTTTGATATATCAGGGTATGATAGAAGCAACTCTTCTTTCAAGTCTTCAATTGGCCCGATGACACCCCTGATAGTTTGTTCTTCTCTTGGGAGACGACAGGTTGCTTTAAAAGTGTTGAGAGAGGACATTTTGAGTATTTCTTCACTATTTTCTTTGTTTGTCTTGCCAATTTGAACCACTAAAATATTTCTCTTTAGGTTTTTTGTTACATTGATAATATTTTGCTTTCCTATAATAGATGTGTAGAGACTATTATTTAAACATTTATCATTGGAGAGGAATTCTTTAAGAACCAAATCAGTTTTTCTCCATCTGAGTTCATTACTGGTTCGATAATTATTGTCACGTTTTGTGAACTGTTGTCTTGTGCTCCATTTTGTTCTTGTCGAGGTATATTCCTTGGTCTTGCCTTTGGGATATATCCGTTATTCAAGGCAGAGCTAAAGTTCGTGTCATTTGTTACTGATTCATCTTCTTCGTTATTTGGATTTCTACCTGTTTCTGGAAAGTAATCTCTTCTATTTGAATCTAATAAATTTTCATTGATTTTACTCTTTTTAGTCATTTGGCATCTCAACAGTTCATTTACTTCATCTGTGGATGGCACATCCACATCATCTGTAAAGCCTACAAATTGTATATCATCCTCTTCCTCTATTGTGGGGACATTACTTGTTTGTACAGTTTTCATTGAGTTTGTAAACTGCGTCTCTGGGATTATCAAATTCCCCATGGAGTCATGCTCTCCACTATCAGCAATGAAGGCTTCTTCAAGAAACTCATCACCTGAAGATGAGGCGGCCATGATTTCTTAAATTCTCAGTTGTAATATATAGAATTTAAATTGTTTTCTGGAATAGGAAATTATCTGGCTACCTACTAGTATAGGTAGTTATATAAACAATTTCAGTTTATAGGTAATAATATACCTAAAAATAATTGTTATGGTTATATTGCTTAGAGAAGAAAATGGGATATGAAGTAAATATGAATAGGTATGCTATCTAACACTCTACTCTACCATTTACCTGTATAGGTAGTAAGTAGGTAGTTATTTACCACCTAGTTGTCTACTAGGTGGCAATAAATATCATATATATATATATATATATACAAATGTCTAAGATAACTATCGATTTAAGAATATATTTACAGTATAAACAAATATAGAAACAAAATATATATATTTGGCTTTACCTTATTATCAACACGTCTGTCAGCTCCGAAAAAGTCCAGCTGATTATTTTGTCCAGTCATATGATTATTGTGCTACCTACATCAATAAAAAAGTACTGTCAGAGGAAAAGTCACTGAAGACGAAAATCATCAATAATTGAATCTTCAGTATTTATAAGCTTTACAAATTTATAAATTATTTTCCAAAGAACATATCCACTTATTATAAAATTTCATTGAATTTATTTTTGATATTTCTAATTCCCTCAGTTGAGTACTAGTAGCGTGATGAATTCACTATTCATTAACGATTTCATAGTTTTCAATCTTACATTGAGAATTAATAGGATTTTTTTAAATAATGATATCTTTTCGACGTGAACTTGAAATTATCTACGCCATTGTGAAATTAAGGGACAAGACATTAGCTGTAATGGAGCAAACTTCAGGAACCAACTGATTACAATGAATGAATCTTCATCCTACTTTTTCAACTAGTATAATACCATCCATAATAACTGTTAAATACTAACGATTATATAGTTTGCTTCTTAAATTATCGAAAATGTTGAATTATTGTTAGTTAGGTGTACCTTTCTTTTTCAATTAAGGTGATAAGTGAATTATTATATATTAGAATATATCTATGATTCTATATATATTATGTTCAGTAATTATCTTAAGAAAATTCTAAATTCATTTTATTTTAATTTCTTTGGCTATTTTATAATTAAAACTTGTTAGAGTGCAATATGATGAAGTTAAATTAAAACGATTTATATTGATGTGAATTGCATCTCACATTTTAAACTTTTAACTTACAATTTACCAATTTAAACCTAGAAATATGTAATGCACAGGGAAAATTCCACACAGGGAAAATTCCGCCGGACAAAATTCCACACAGGGAAAATTCCGCCGGGCAATATTCCACCGGGGAAAAATTATTTGGTCTGCCTCTTGTGATCCACAATGAGTAAGCACTCCCTCAGAGCCTCCGTCTCACTGCCCTTGTACACTGTCTTGTCCGAGTGATCATCTCTGATGGTAACGGACACATTCTTGCTGTCGTCAACCTCTATCTCCTTCTCCTGGTTGTTGCTCTGAGGGAGTCTGAAGTCATCTGATACAAAGTAAAAGTACTAATAAGTGAAGTGAAATTACAGAGGCTTCCTTCTTCCAGTAAGTCAGACAGGTAAGTTGTGGACCTGTTAATTTAAATTACTTTTCTCAATTAAGAGTTAAGACTCTAAATTCTGCTCAACTGAATTTATATTGTGTAAAAACAATTTAAGTAACAAGTCATTAGATTCCCGTGCGTACCATAGTTACATTCTTCATGTTTAATACCCGTCTATTAAAAGCGGACACCATATAAATAAATAAATTAACACACGAGGGAAATTATTAGTATAGATTATAACATTGAGAGCTCAAATAGAAAGATGGTATCGAACATACAACAGTTGGCATATCACATGGTACACCTCTGCCTTGTTTCTAGCTCTCTTTGTAGTGCCGTCTGATTTTTATTAGTTTCTATCCGGACATAAACGGAAAAGGAAACTACGTTAAAGATATTGAATCCCAAGAGATAAGATGGTTCACTGTTTACATACCAATTACATGCAAATGAATTACCACATCGCCTTATGATTCAAACACTTGTCAGCGATATGGCCTTTGGTTCCGAAGCAGACGTTAAACCCCTAATAAATTAATTGATATCATTCAAACAATGAACGAAAAGACGGCTGACTCGAAATGTTATTTTCCCCTTGGTAAATTTCATAAATTAAACATTATGGTAACGACTCAATTACCGGACGATTAGGACACCCTTCACTTCAAGTAGCAATAACAACCAATGTAACACGTCTTTTCACGTCAAACCAGGCACAATAACAAAGTATGATTGTCATTAGTTTTGATTTAGTAAACCAGTGTTGCCCATTTATGATGAAAACAAATCTACATGATTTTTAATTCGAATTATAAAAATGTAGTTTTTTTCCTATTACCGGATATATTTTCAATTCAAAATCATTTACCGGACAAACTGAAAAACCTTTTCAATATGCCGGATGATCTGAAACGATTTTTCATATTACCGGATATCATTACATATTACCAATATTTGGATAAATTCTTTAAAATTCCGGATAAGAGATACTTAGTGTGATAGTGATTGATAAATGAATCAATTTAACATTTTTAACTTTTTTATTTGAATCAAAAACGAAACATTAAAAATCGTGTCATGTCATCATCACGAACCAATTTCCAATCGGTTATAAAAACTTTAAGGTTGAAAAATTCCGTTACAATCGAACATAATGACTAATAAACTTGTTTCTGATATCAATACAGCATTTAGAAAGCAAGAGGGTAAGTGACACAATATCGGTCAATTTCACATCTTCGATCATATATGAGGAAAAAAATCGTTATATAGGAATTGAATTACATTAAATCATTTTTCTTAAATGAACAAAGATGCGGAACTGACCGATAATTCATAACTTACCCTCGTAATTATCTGAAGCTGATGCATAATGTTTAACTTGACGATATTTAAAGTTTTTGTATAGTGTATATTTAACAAATTCCATTTACAAAACGAGTTAATGAAGCACATATACAAGCTATGAGTACGTTAAGGCCTAAATAGAAATAGAAAAAAGTTACTATGTCAAACTTCGTATAGGCTTGGATTTTGATTATTCTTTAGTTTACTTAATTTATAGCAAATTTGTAAATATAATTGTATGAATGCCTGTATGTAATCCGTATTTCTCATGTATGTAATCTTTTTATTTTTTCCAATAAAGAATCTAATCTAAACAATAATAGGAGTAGGGAAAGTTCCGAATTATCGGTCAGTTTCACATCTTCGGTCACGTAAGAAAAAGGAATTATTTTTATTATTTAACTTTTATATAAATTGGTATCCATGATACCTATGCATGATACAGGTATCCTTGATACCAATAAAAATAAAGATTAAATATTAATTATTACGCGTTTTTTCTTGAAGGTGATTTAAAATGAGGAACCGACCGATAATTCGTATCTAACCCAATGAAATATCACAGAAATTCATAAATCCTTCATTCATAAACTAATTAATAACATAAAACAATGAAAAGTAATATATTCGAAGAGAAAATAATAATAATAAATAAGAGATAATCCTTGATGATTAATTAGTATTCACTTCTTTGATGTTGATTTTTTTCTCGCAAAACTTGCAACAGAAGTAAGGAAAATTATCCAACTCTTCTTATGTCGTACTTGAAATTCCTGCCGAAAGACTATCTTTGTGATACCATTTATCGCATCCAATTCCAGAGCATCCAATCCACAATTCGGGTATCATATCATCCAATGGACTTGATCAATGAACTAGTGAACTATCAGCTACTGTATCATAAACTGGTGGAACGTCAGATACTGTTGCATCAAGTAGTGAACCGTCTGCTACTGAGCAATCATCTTATAGTGGGACTTTGGATCCAATTGAGGAGATAATTTTGAATATGATTCAAACTATTTCTCTTCACGAATTTACTGTGAATTATACGGCTAATTATTCTCTACCTGGCGTCATTCAAAAAATGATTAAAGACTTTGAAGAGTGGCAAGTTGGACCTCAAGGATGGGGGAATAAACAAATAACTGCTACACAAAATGCCTCGATGATAAAGAGAGTGTGCACAGAAATCAAAGTAAGTGAAGTTAAAGATTTGTTGGATGATAATACCCTATGGAGGATTTTCCTCCATAAAAAAACAATGAATCATGGTCGGGCCAAACAGCAAGAAGCTACATGGTGGCACTCAAAATATTCATGAATTACATCTGTAGAGACTCGAGGAGAAAAATTCATTCAAATGAAGATAACAGGAATTGGGCTCGTGACATTTTGACAGACTTACCAAACTGGTCAATCAAACAAAGCGAAATTTTATTGGATTCTGACAAAATAAACAAATACAAGGCATCTCATGAGCACCGAACTGCCTTCACTTACCTCTCCGAGTGTGATTCTCTAGACCTTGTTCTCACAAGTCGCAGATTCACACTTATGAGAGACTACCTCCTGTTTAACATCAATATGAGGAACGCTAACAGGGCAGGTGTCCTAGCAGAAATGACTGAAGAAGATTTCGCAAAGCGAGTTAAAGCCAACGATAAGAATTATGGTCTCACACGTTTCATGATCACTATCATAAATCACGAGACTTTGAGTAGCTGTGGACCGGAAAAATTGGTCCTCTCTCCTCAACTTAACACTCTGATGGAATTACTTCGATAATGTAAGATCCAAAATTGTGCAAGAGAATTGCACAAAGTTTTTCACAACTTTTAAAGGAACTGGGCTGTCATCATCTTCAGCGGTCGCCCATTCATTGTGTCGACATGCTGAAGCAGCAGGACTGGGGCACATTATTTCCAATGATTGCCGTAGATCTGTCAGTACTCTAGTGAGGGAAGTGGATGCATCAATGGCAGATACGGTGGCAAAGCACATCAATCACTCCACTTCAACTGCAGATATAATTTACAATGTAGTAAATAAAAATGCAGTTGGATACCAAGCAGCAGACTTCATCGACAAGATGTACAGTGGGGAGAAGAAGAGAACTGTCACTATTGATATTCTTCCAAAAGACGAGTCTTAATATTTTTGTGAAATAAATTAATTAGTTCTAAAGGATCATGTTTGAATTATTATACTTTTTTAACCAAGAACATTCTGAGGATTTATATATTATAAAAACTAATGATGCTTTAAAGCTGATAAATTATTTATGTTAATTATTTGAGGATCTTCTATCAAGAAGAATGATTCAGAGAGTGAAGATAGTGAAATCATTCCTTCGTCAGTGGTGAACAGTCCAATTGCCCCTGCAGAAACTGATGTTTTTGAGAGAGAGGAATCCGTGGCCATGGAAATAGCTAGTAATGTCTCGTCCAACTGTGCACCAATCTCCACTTGTTCTCGAGCCTCTTGCTCTTCAAAAGTTCCTCCTGCTGCCAGTGTTGGTAAGTAGTGCTTATGATCATCAGTTAACTGAGATCTAACATTAAAACTTATTCAAATATATTGGTCACATAATCAGGAATTCATCCGAATGACTTTTGAGTTGGTTCTAGTACAACCTGACGCTAAATAAAAAAAAATGTTCAAGAAGAGGAAAACCATCTATAATTAGCTACATACAAAGTTATAATTTAAAGTATCTCAGTGTCTATGTAGCTCATAATTCTAATTCATTTTCGCAGATTCCGTTGAAGAAATGGACATTGACGAGTTAAGATCTTTTGTATCCAGTAAAAGCAAGTCCAAGAATAGGACCTTCAGTGATGAAGAAAGGGAGGCAATGAGACAGTTATTCTTTCCTCTCATGGAAAAAAAAGAGTTCCTATCAGATAATCAGGTGGATGAATTGATGAAGGTGAAGCTCCCTCACGTACTCAAACGTTACGGCTCGGTGATAGTGAGAAACAAGTACAGAGAGTTTAAATCTAAATATTTGAAATACGGAAAATTGTAAAGAAAATGTTATTCACTATCTGATAGACGTTTCGAGTTGCAAAGTAACATTAAAAATTAGTTTCTATTTTTTTCAGATCAGTTCTAAAATTTATCTTTATGAATAAAATTGAAGTATCAAAATACAATTGAATTGAATACTCAGAGAAATTCTGATGCTCCCAGGTGTTTCTAGTTCACCCTATGGCTTTGTCTCTAAAGCGAGACACCCTAGTGCATCAAACTATAGTTTGGAGATGCACTTCAGTGTCTTAGCTATAAGTTTGTTAAGATGAGGAAATTATGAAATTATTCTCATCTTTTTAGCTAAATTTTAGCAGAGACACTGAAGTGCATCGAACTGGTGCACTTTAGTGCATCACCATCCAAACA
>CANNZV010004189.1:0-45700 GCA_947561585.1 Caprella mutica
TACAGTGCCACTACAGGTACAGTGCCACTACAGGTACAGTGCCACTACAGGTACAGTGCCACTACAAGTACAGTGCCACTACAGGTACAGTGCCACTACAGGTACAGTGCCACTACAGGTACAGTGCCACTACAAGTACAGTACCACTACAGGTACAGTGCCACTCAGGTACAGTGCCACTACAGGTACAGTGCCACTCAGGTACAGTGCCACTACAAGTACAGTGCCACTACAGGTACAGTGCCACTACAGGTACAGTGCCACTACAGGTACAGTGCCACTACAGGTACAGTGCCACTACAGGTACAGTGCCACTACAAGTACAGTGCCACTACAGGTACAGTGTCACATAGAGGGCTAAAGGCACCCAAAGGAGGAAGCACCCAAAGCTGGCGACTGCTGAGCCGTATAAGGAGTGTGAGTCATGAGACACTGTGAGCCATATTAGGGATGGGACTCATCATCACACTGATAGCAATGCACTCATAAGTCACATTATGTGAGGAAATGAGACGTGAAAGTGAATGGGAGAGAATGGGAATGGGGAAAATGAGAATGGGAAAAAATGGGATTGGGAAAAAATGAGATTGGGAGAAAATGAGAATGGGAGAAAATGAGAATGAGAGAAAATGAGAATGGGAAAATTGAAATAAAAAAAATAAAATGAACCTAAGATTCATATAATTAGAGGCGATAGCATCATATACTATGAACATCATAGTCATACTTCATATCATAAGTGTGTACAGAAATTTTAGAGTACAATTTCGTTATTTAGATTGAAGTTTAACGATGTATATTATTACTAGTATATAGGGTATAAATTCTAAGTTATCGAACGGTTCAACACTTTCGACCATATAAGAGAAAAGTATATAATTTAACATTAAACTCTAATTTGGGTAAATAATTCGATAATTCGTAATTTACCCTATATACTTTTTGTTATATGATCGCAATTATGGAACAATTTGATATCTCGGAACTAACCCTAGCGTGAGCTACAGAAATTGTAACCTCAAGTGCATAATTTGAGCGTGACACTTAAATTAATAAAGTTAAGAAAATTGACTATAATTCATAAAGATTAATTTAAGAAAATTCTATTGTTATTATTATACCTGTATTGTGATGTTATATATAATTTACTTCATTGTTTCAATATTTCTATTGTTTAATTTTTTTAAATAAACAGGTGTTTAAATTTACAGGTGTTGTATATAAATTATATATGTTTGATTATGTATTATTAATAATTAAATTTCATGAGTATATATTATAGAATAAAATTATAAGGATACGCACTAAAATGAAAATAAATTAATTTTGCATATATTTTGCATTTTATATTATACGTTCTCTCTTAATATTATTCACTTTCCATGTTTAAAATATTATCAAACAGCCATGAAATTAACAAAAGATATTAAATATAAAGCAAAAGGCTATTTTGACTACATTTAGATACTTTATATGTACTTAAAGGGACCTAAAGTATAGAAAGCATTTTAAAGCAGAAGTGACATCATTTACTTATATAATTCGAATGACATCACCCCAATACAAGAGTTCTTTCTTCACAACTGACCTCTAAAGTTGCAGATGTTTACTACAGCTGACGATATCTCCCTTCAACCTCTCACTGACAGTGCCAAAAGTCGACTGAGTGTACAGTGTTCCAGAGGCACATCTTGCCGTCACTTCTAGAACTTACTTTGCCATCTTATTTCCTGGTGCCGAAAATAAGCGTGTGCTTTATTTCCATAGCAGATTATTTATATGAAGACGTTAAATTATTCTCTACCCTTCATCGTATCTCACATGTTGAGGTTTGACTGGTTCGTAGTTGGAAAATGTTAGAGTATATAAGACTGAAAGTTTATAATACGATTCCAAGGATTTTATATCTTTAAAATGTGTTACATCTTAATATTCATAAATAATATTCTTACTTTTAGTTGTTTTAAATCAATAGGTGTCTATACATACCTACTTCAGACGTATTTTATACATAATCGATGAACACAAATGCAAAATTGGGTTCCAGGAAATATATATCTTAAAATAGGTTACTTTTTGATATTCATAATTCACATGTTTACTCTGTTCCTAAATCATCAGGTTTCTATATAGCTTAACTATAACCAATATTTCAAACGTCATTCAAATATATTCGATGATGCCCAATTCAAAATAATTCTGGAATACCAACCAAGAATGGTCATTGTAACAGATGTCGTTAGAATCTTTTTTGAGAGTTGTGAGTTCTATTTCCTAGATTAACAGCATGGTATAACTGTTAGTAGGGCACCTTATACTCTAAATAATGAGATGTTCATGTTTATTACTCAGTAAGGCATTCATGCAATTCAAGATTGTAACTACAAATTTTGTGGTCAGATACACAAGCGTTTAGATGAGAGTTGTACTTCTTTTAATTATCCCATATATGTCATGTGTTTCCTATATACAACATGAAAATTATACTTTAAACATCTATTAACATATTATAATGTATATTCTACATCACTTTTTTATTGTTTATATATATTTGTTTAAATATTTATATTTTTTTATTATAGTTTTTCTACAACTGGTCAAGTACATAACATGTACGTATACCAAAATAATCAACTTAATAAGTTCACATATTAATGGGAATAAATGGAAGCTGAACGTTATGGATAGTACTTAATTTCCTAAGCATTCTTTAAATAAAGTTAGACTATCATCATTATATATAGTAAAAATGATTCAATGACGTAATTTTGCTTGTATTCAAGTTTCCCTAATCCAAGACGTTATTCAAAACTTCTCTATTAAAAGATAAATAATATAACAAACTTGTATTCAATATAAATATTCCTACAGTCTTGCATTTATTTACTTAATATATTGTCTTACATTTGTATGACTTTTTGGAAATTGAAGTTAAATTACTAATTCAGAGTATAAACTGAAGATATTTAGTTAAAAATTTGTAGATCAAATTCAAAATAGTAGATAGGTAGCATCAGACAGCATGTTGAACATGTAGCTAAATAATAGAATGAGAACTGTAGGAATGTATTAGGTCAATTATAAATCAAAGAACTACAGACTAACATCACCACAACACCTTTTGCGTCTGAAAAGTTAGGTGTGGGTAAGAGAGTTGGTAAGTAGGTAGTGGGGTGAGTCAGAAAGCAAGCAGATGGTAGGTACTATCAGGGAAAAGAGTCACTGTGATGATGTACTATCAGAGAAAAGAGTCACTGTGATGATGTACTATCAGGGAAAAGAGTCACTGTGATAATATACTATCAGAGAAAAGAGTCACTGTGATGATGTACTATCAGGGAAAAGAGTCACTGTGATGATGTACTATCAGGGAAAAGAGTCACTGTGATGATGTACTATCAGAGAAAAGAGTCACTGTGATGATGTACTATCAGAGAAAAGAGTCACTGTGATGATGTACTATCAGGGAAAAGAGTCACTGTGATAATGTACTATCAGAGAAAAGAGTCACTGTGATGATGTACTATCAGAGAAAAGAGTCACTGTGATGATGTACTATCAGAGAAAAGAGTCACTGTGATGATGTACTATCAGAGAAAAGAGTCACTGTGATGATGTACTATCAGAGAAAAGAGTCACTGTGATGATGTACTATCAGAGAAAAGAGTCACTGTGATGATGTACTATCAGAGAAAAGAGTCACTGTGATGATGTACTATCAGAGAAAAGAGTCACTGTGATGATGTACTATCAGAGAAAAGAGTCACTGTGATGATGTACTATCAGAGAAAAGAGTCACTGTGATGATGTACTATCAGAGAAAAGAGTCACTGTGATGATGTACTATCAGAGAAAAGAGTCACTGTGATGATGTACTATCAGATAAAAGAGTCACTGTGATGATGTGCTATCAGAGAAAAGAGTCACTGTGATGATGTACTATCAGAGTAAAGAGTCACTGTGATGATGTACTATCAGAGAAAAGAGTCACTGTGATGATGTGCTATCAGAGAAAAGAGTCACAGTAACTCTTTCCTCTGATAGTACATACTCTTGGTGGTTGTTCACTACTTACAGGTGTAAGTTTCAAGCAAGGTAATAAATACCTCCAGGTATGTTACTGGATAAAACACCTGTAAAATGTAGAAAAGAAAAAACATCCATAGAGCAAAACTATAATCATTATTTTGCTAATAATATAAAATGATTACCATACAGTTATTATTATTAACCATAAATAGTAGAACAATTTCTATATTTATTAATTAATTAAATGTAACGATCAGAGAAACTTCCTAACTCTGACCAAATTTATTAGGTACCATTTGTGAATAGAAATTTGTTGTTACAGTATTATATTGTGGGGTAGTACTCTATACCTAAATTATTGATATGTTTATGTCATTTCTCCTAGAGATTTTCTGTCATTGGTTTGTTTGGTACAAGTTGAATGGAGGGTAAGTTCCGAGTTACCAGACAGGTACATATTTTCGATCATAAAAGAGATTTTTCTTTGGCTCCAAAAAGAAAAGCGTTAAAAAGTATTTTTTTTTCTTCTTTTTGTCGATCGAAAATTATGAACTGTCCGGCAACTCTGGACTTACCCTTTACTGGACACTGTAAATTATTTCTTACTTTCATTTTCATTTAATTAATGATATAGGCTGGCATATACTGTGGTATATTCTCTGCTATACACGCCTACACGTTAGTACGTACGTATGTAGGTAAAACAAACATAGATATATATTATTATGGTGAGTAATAGTGTGACTATAGATATGGTATTGTTATCTATGACTGTAGATATGATATTGTTATCTATGAATGTAGATATGATATTGTTATCTATGACTGTAGATATGATATTGTTATCTATGACTGTAGATATGATATTGTTATCTATGACTGTAGATATGATATTGTTATCTATGACTGTAGATATGATATTGTTATCTATGACTGTAGATATGGTATTGTTATCTATGACTGTAGATATGATATTGTTATCTATGACTGTAAATATGGTATTGTCATCTATGACTGTAGATATGATATTGTCATCTATGACTGTAGATATGATATTGTTATCTATGACTGTAGATATGGTATTGTTATCTATGACTGTAGATATGATATTGTTATCTATGACTGTAAATATGGTATTGTCATCTATGACTGTAGATATGATATTGTCATCTATGACTGTAGATATGATATTGTTATCTATGAATGTAAATATGGTATTGTTATCTATGACTGTAGATATGATATTGTTATCTATGACTGTAGATATGATATTGTTATCTATGAATGTAGATATGGTATTGTTATCTATGAATGTAGATATGGTATTGTTATCTATGAATGTAGATATGGTATTGTTATCTATGACTGTAGATATGATATTGTTATCTATGACTGTAGATATGATATTGTTATCTATGAATGTAGATATGGTATTGTTATCTATGACTGTAGATATGATATTGTTATCTATGAATGTAGATATGGTATTGTTATCTATGACTGTAGATATGGTATTGTTATCTATGACTGTAGATATGATATTGTTATCTATGACTGTAGATATGGTATTGTTATCTATGACTGTAGATATGATATTGTTATCTATGACCTTAGATATGATATTGTTATCTATGACTGTAGATATGGTATTGTTATCTATGACTGTAGATATGATATTGTTATCTATGACTGTAAATATGGTATTGTCATCTATGACTGTAGATATGATATTGTCATCTATGACTGTAGATATGATATTGTTATCTATGACTGTAGATATGGTATTGTTATCTATGACTGTAGATATGATATTGTTATCTATGAATGTAGATATGGTATTGTTATCTATGACTGTAGATATGATATTGTTATCTATGAATGTAAATATGATATTGTTATCTATGAATGTAGATATGGTATTGTTATCTATGACTGTAGATATGATATTGTTATCTATGACTGTAGATATGGTATTGTTATCTATGACTGTAGATATGGTATTGTTATCTATGACTGTAGATATGGTATTGTTATCTATGACTGTAGATATGGTATTGTTATCTATGACTGTAGATATGGTATTGTTATCTATGACTGTAGATATGATATTGTTATCTATGACTGTAGATATGGTATTGTTATCTATGACTGTAGATATGGTATTGTCATCTATGACTGTAGATATGGTATTGTTATCTATGACTGTAGATATGGTATTATTATCTATGAATAAAAGAAGATATGATATACATCTTTATACATCACTACTAATATTATTTTTTATATTAATTTCTAATTCATTCAATGGAATTATGTTTCATTATATTGTTTACATACAAACTGTAGCATTAATTATTTAATACAATGTAAAATATATACATTCTCAAATTTTGCATTGATTTATTGACTATATATTGAATATGTTGAATAACACCCCCCCCCCCCCCATACGTGTAATTGTACACATATATCAGTATTGAAGTAATAAATGGAAAATATCACGGAAACTGAAAATATTCGATAAATGTACTTCGAAGTCCCCCCTGCCAGGTCATTAATCAATCATGAAGTGTGCAGTACAACAAACTAACTGATACAACAAACTACATTACAGTTTCATGTAAAAAAATCAATAATGTTTGAGTAGTTTCAATGAAAACACGAGTTTTTTCAAAGTTCTCAGTACTGCAGTAATACATAGGAAATGAATAAATTACTTTGAACCCTCATATCTCAAATAGTATTAGTTTCTACAAAAACCGATTATAATTTTCGGATTCTATGGACAAAAACATATTTAAAAAATTAAATTAAATTAAATTTGGTGGTGGTCGTCAGATGGGAAAGATACGAGAAATATTATAAGATATATATAGTATATAGCTAATTTGATACCTAGCACTAACAATATTTACAATCTTGAAAGTTAAGAAAATATCACAATCTGTTGATGATAAACAATTAAGAATAAAAATTAGTATCATGGAACTTTATTTTTAACATCAAATTGTGAAAGAAATTCACTTCTATTTTATTTTGAAATATTTATACCTTCAAAATCAATAATAACAAAGTTATAATCAATACAAAATGAATAGCAATGAATTAATCTACAGTCTACCACTACATTAATAGCTACAGTCTACCACTACATTAATAGCTACAGTCTACCACTACATTAATAGCTACAGTCTACCACTACATTAATAGCTACAGTCTACCACTACATTAATAGCTACAGTCTACCTCTACATTAATAGCTACAGTCTACCACTACATTAATAGCTACAGTCTACCTCTACATTAATAGCTACAGTCTACCACTACATTAATAGCTACAGTCTACCACTACATTAATAGCTACAGTCTACCTCTACATTAATAGCTACAGTCTACCTCTACATTAATAGCTACAGTCTACCACTACATTAATAGCTACAGTCTACCTCTACATTAATAGCTACAGTCTAACTCTACATTAATAGCTACAGTCTACCACTACATTAATAGCTACTGTCTACCACTACATTAATAGCTACAGTCTACCTCTACATTAATAGCTACAGTCTACCTCTACATTAATAGCTACAGTCTACCACTACATTAATAGCTACAGTCTACCTCTACATTAATAGCTACAGTCTAACTCTACATTAATAGCTACAGTCTACCACTACATTAATAGCTACAGTCTACCACTACATTAATAGCTACAGTCTACCTCTACATTAATAGCTACAGTCTACCTCTACATTAATAGCTACAGTCTACCTCTACATTAATAGCTACAGTCTAACTCTACATTAATAGCTACAGTCTACCACTACATTAATAGCTACAGTCTACCACTACATTAATAGCTACAGTCTACCTCTACATTAATAGCTACAGTCTACCACTACATTAATAGCTACAGTCTACCACTACATTAATAGCTACAGTCTACCTCTACATTAATAGCTACAGTCTACCTCTACATTAATAGCTACAGTCTACCACTACATTAATAGCTACAGTCTACCTCTACATTAATAGCTACAGTCTACCACTACATTAATAGCTACAGTCTACCACTACATTAATAGCTACAGTCTACCTCTACATTAATAGCTACAGTCTACCTCTACATTAATAGCTACAGTCTACCACTACATTAATAGCTACAGTCTACCTCTACATTAATAGCTACAGTCTAACTCTACATTAATAGCTACAGTCTACCACTACATTAATAGCTACAGTCTACCACTACATTAATAGCTACAGTCTACCTCTACATTAATAGCTACAGTCTACCACTAGATTAATAGCTACAGTCTACCTCTACATTAATAGCTACAGTCTACCACTACATTAATAGCTACAGTCTACCTCTACATTAATAGCTACAGTCTAACTCTACATTAATAGCTACAGTCTACCACTACATTAATAGCTACAGTCTACCACTACATTAATAGCTACAGTCTACCACTACATTAATAGCTACAGTCTAACTCTACATTAATAGCTACAGTCTATCACTACATTAATAGCTACAGTCTACCTCTACATTAATAGCTACAGTCTAACTCTACATTAATAGCTACAGTCTACCACTACATTAATAGCTACAGTCTACCACTACATTAATAGCTACAGTCTACCACTACATTAATAGCTACAGTCTACCACTACATTAATAGCTACAGTCTACCTCTACATTAATAGCTACAGTCTACCTCTACATTAATAGCTACAGTCTACCACTACATTAATAGCTACAGTCTACCTCTACATTAATAGCTACAGTCTAACTCTACATCAATAGCTACAGTCTACCACTACATTAATAGCTACAGTCTACCACTACATTAATAGCTACTGTCTACCACTACATTAATAGCTACTGTCTATCACTACATTAATAGCTACAGTCTACCTCTACATTAATAGCTACAGTCTACCTCTACATTAATAGCTACAGTCTAACTCTACATTAATAGCTACAGTCTACCACTACATTAATAGCTACAGTCTACCACTACATTAATAGCTACAGTCTACCACTACATTAATAGCTACAGTCTAACTCTACATTAATAGCTACAGTCTATCACTACATTAATAGCTACAGTCTACCTCTACATTAATAGCTACAGTCTAACTCTACATTAATAGCTACAGTCTACCACTACATTAATAGCTACAGTCTACCACTACATTAATAGCTACAGTCTACCACTACATTAATAGCTACAGTCTACCACTACATTAATAGCTACAGTCTACCTCTACATTAATAGCTACAGTCTACCTCTACATTAATAGCTACAGTCTACCACTACATTAATAGCTACAGTCTACCTCTACATTAATAGCTACAGTCTACCTCTACATTAATAGCTACAGTCTACCACTACATTAATAGCTACAGTCTACCACTACATTAATAGCTACAGTCTACCTCTACATTAATAGCTACAGTCTACCTCTACATTAATAGCTACAGTCTACCACTACATTAATAGCTACAGTCTACCTCTACATTAATAGCTACAGTCTAACTCTACATTAATAGCTACAGTCTACCACTACATTAATAGCTACAGTCTACCACTACATTAATAGCTACTGTCTACCACTACATTAATAGCTACTGTCTATCACTACATTAATAGCTACAGTCTACCTCTACATTAATAGCTACAGTCTACCACTACATTAATAGCTACAGTCTAACTCTACATTAATAGCTACAGTCTAACTCTACATTAATAGCTACAGTCTACCACTACATTAATAGCTACTGTCTATCACTACATTAATAGCTACAGTCTACCACTACATTAATAGCTACAGTCTACCACTACATTAATAGCTACAGTCTAACTCTACATTAATAGCTACAGTCTAACTCTACATTAATAGCTACAGTCTACCACTACATTAATAGCTACTGTCTATCACTACATTAATAGCTACAGTCTACCTCTACATTAATAGCTACAGTCTAACTCTACATTAATAGCTACAGTCTACCACTACATTAATAGCTACAGTCTACCACTACATTAATAGCTACAGTCTAACTCTACATTAATAGCTACAGTCTAACTCTACATTAATAGCTACAGTCTACCTCTACATTAATAGCTACAGTCTACCTCTACATTAATAGCTACAGTCTAACTCTACATTAATAGCTACAGTCTACCTCTACATTAATAGCTACAGTCTACCACTACATTAATAGCTACAGTCTACCACTACATTAATAGCTACAGTCTAACTCTACATTAATAGCTACAGTCTAACTCTACATTAATAGCTACAGTCTAACTCTACATTAATAGCTACAGTCTAACTCTACATTAATAGCTACAGTCTACCACTACATTAATAGCTACTGTCTACCACTACATTAATAGCTACAGTCTACCACTACATTAATAGCTACAGTCTACCTCTACATGATAAGGCAATAGCTACAGTCTACCTCTACATTAATAGCTACAGTCTACCTGTACATTAATAGCTACAGTTGTTACTCATTTCTATAGCTACAGTCTACCTCTACATTAATAGCTACAGTCTACCTCTACATTAATAGCTACAGTCTACCTCTACATCAATAGCTACAGTCTACCTGTACATTAATAGCTACAGTCTACCTGTACATTAATAGCTACAGTTGTTACTCATTTCTATAGCTACAGTCTACCTCTACATTAATAGCTACAGTCTACCTGTACATTAATAGCTACAGTTGTTACTCATTTCTATAGCTACAGTCTACCTCTACATTAATAGCTACAGTCTACCTGTACATTAATAGCTACAGTCTACCTCTACATTAATAGCTACAGTCTACCTGTACAGTAATAGCTACAGTTGTTACTCATTTCTATAGCTACAGTCTACCTCTACATTAATAGCTACAGTCTACCTCTACATTAATAGCTACAGTTGTTACTCATTTCTATAGCTACAGTCTACCTCTACATTAATAGCTACAGTCTACCTGTACATTAATAGCTACAGTTGTTACTCATTTCTATAGCTACAGTCTACCTCTACATTAATAGCTACAGTCTAACTCTACATTAATAGCTACAGTCTATCACTACATTAATAGCTACAGTCTACCTCTACATTAATAGCTACAGTCTACCTGTACATTAATAGCTACAGTTGTTACTCATTTCTATAGCTACAGTCTACCTCTACATTAATAGCTACAGTCTACCTGTACATTAATAGCTACAGTCTACCTCTACATTAATAGCTACAGTCTACCTGTACATTAATAGCTACAGTTGTTACTCATTTCTATAGCTACAGTCTACCTCTACATTAATAGCTACAGTCTACCTCTACATCAATAGCTACTGTCTATCACTACATTAATAGCTACAGTCTATCACTACATTAATAGCTACAGTCTACCTCTACATTAATAGCTACAGTCTACCTCTACATTAATAGCTACAGTCTACCACTACATTAATAGCTACTGTCTACCTCTACATTAATAGCTACAGTCTACCACTACATTAATAGCTACTGTCTATCACTACATTAATAGCTACAGTCTATCACTACATTAATAGCTACAGTCTACCTCTACATTAATAGCTACAGTCTAACTCTACATTAATAGCTACAGTCTACCACTACATTAATAGCTACAGTCTACCACTACATTAATAGCTACAGTCTACCACTACATTAATAGCTACTGTCTACCACTACATTAATAGCTACTGTCTATCACTACATTAATAGCTACAGTCTACCTCTACATTAATAGCTACAGTCTACCACTAGATTAATAGCTACAGTCTACCTCTACATTAATAGCTACAGTCTACCTGTACATTAATAGCTACAGTCTACCTCTACATTAATAGCTACAGTCTACCTGTACATTAATAGCTACAGTCTACCTCTACATTAATAGCTACAGTCTACCTGTACATTAATAGCTACAGTTGTTACTCATTTCTATAGCTACAGTCTACCTCTACATTAATAGCTACAGTCTACCACTACATTAATAGCTACTGTCTATCACTACATTAATAGCTACAGTCTATCACTACATTAATAGCTACAGTCTACCACTACATTAATAGCTACAGTCTACCACTACAATAATAGCTACAGTCTACCACTACATTAATAGCTACAGTCTAACTCTACATTAATAGCTACAGTCTAACTCTACATTAATAGCTACAGTCTAACTCTACATTAATAGCTACAGTCTAACTCTACATTAATAGCTACAGTCTAACTCTACATTAATAGCTACAGTCTACCACTACATTAATAGCTACTGTCTACCACTACATTAATAGCTACAGTCTACCACTACATTAATAGCTACAGTCTACCTCTACATGATAAGGCAATAGCTACAGTCTACCTCTACATTAATAGCTACAGTCTACCTGTACATTAATAGCTACAGTTGTTACTCATTTCTATAGCTACAGTCTACCTCTACATTAATAGCTACAGTCTACCTCTACATCAATAGCTACAGTCTACCTGTACATTAATAGCTACAGTTGTTACTCATTTCTATAGCTACAGTCTACCTCTACATTAATAGCTACAGTCTACCTGTACATTAATAGCTACAGTTGTTACTCATTTCTATAGCTACAGTCTACCTCTACATTAATAGCTACAGTCTACCTGTACATTAATAGCTACAGTCTACCTCTACATTAATAGCTACAGTCTACCTGTACATTAATAGCTACAGTCTACCTGTACAGTAATAGCTACAGTTGTTACTCATTTCTATAGCTACAGTCTACCTCTACATTAATAGCTACAGTCTACCTGTACATTAATAGCTACAGTCTACCTCTACATTAATAGCTACAGTCTACCTGTACATTAATAGCTACAGTCTACCTGTACATTAATAGCTACAGTTGTTACTCATTTCTATAGCTACAGTCTACCTCTACATTAATAGCTACAGTCTACCTGTACATTAATAGCTACAGTCTACCTGTACAGTAATAGCTACAGTTGTTACTCATTTCTATAGCTACAGTCTACCTCTACATTAATAGCTACAGTCTACCTGTACATTAATAGCTACAGTCTACCTGTACAGTAATAGCTACAGTTGTTACTCATTTCTATAGCTACAGTCTACCTCTACATTAATAGCTACAGTCTACCTGTACATTAATAGCTACAGTCTACCTGTACAGTAATAGCTACAGTTGTTACTCATTTCTATAGTGTTTGTTGTTGCCCACTGGACGCCCACATCAGCAACATATGAAGTCATGCCTCTCGCCCCCAGACACAACCCACGTGTATAGGTGAGTACAGGCAGTAACTATACAGTTCAGCAGACTACAGGCAGTAACTATACAGTTCAAATGTCTACAGGCAGTAACTATACAGTTCATAAGTCTACAGACAGTAACTATACAGTTCAAATGTCTACAGGCAGTAACTATACAGTTCATAAGTCTACAGGCAGTAACTATACAGTTCATAAGTCTACAGGCAGTAACTATACAGTTCAAATGTCTACAGGCAGTAACTATACAGTTCATAAGTCTACAGGCAGTAACTATACAGTTCAAATGTCTACAGGCAGTAACTATACAGTTCATAAGCCTACAGACAGTAACTATACAGTTCATAAGTCTACAGGCAGTAACTATACAGTTCATAAGTCTACAGGCAGTAACAATACAGTTCATAAGTCTACAGGCAGTAACTTTGTCTAGTAACTCATTACTTTTCGAATTATGATTATTTTTTATTAACTTATAACCTATTATTATTTAACTTCTACTTACTTACTAAATAATAATTATTATATAATTTGTTCTTATTCGAAAATGGGAACCGTTCAATAATTCGTAACTTACCCTAAGAATCAAAGTGATTTTTAGTTAGGGTTCATAGTTTGAAAGCTATGACGTCATCAATGAAGAACTAGAGTGGGTCGTTTGGGGAGAAAAAATTACTCAGACCACCTCACTGAACCACCAGTCATACTAAATAAGAATGGTATTTATCAGCTTTTAACTGAAATAAGTTAGGTTATAGATATATTATAATAATTAATTAACTAACTCTTTATTCCATAGGAAAATATATAGTAAGAAGAAGAGTGTAAAAATGACGTCATTTTCATATAAGGGTAATAAACTCGTAAGTATTGTCACCATTTTATGAACATTATTTATTTCTATAAATATAAAAATATTATTATGTACCTAATTTAGCTTGTTAATACCTGTATTTCTTTTTCAATTGTTTTTATAAATGATTTAGACACGTTTTTTTTATGTATGAATCATAACTAGAGAGTATAAGTCACTGTATTATGGTAATATCTTCTTATATATTTGTAAGGTTGTGACAATATGCGTTTAAAATAAGAGATCCTGCAAATATCATAGACGGAGAGAATTAAAGAGTATTGAATCGTTCTACACCAGCGGTAAATAGAACTCGATGCCATTTATTTCGTTTCGTCTATGATATTCCTAAGATCTATAATTTTAAACGCATTAATTCACAACCCTAAAAATTAGTATCCATGATACCTGCAGATATCATGGACACTAATTATAATAATTATTATACATATTTTCTTATATGATTGAAAAAGTAGTCCAATTACACGGAATTTGTACCCTAAATAATTTTTCGAATATATCACAGATGTTTTTTTATGCATTGTTAAACATTAATTTAGTAGGGGTTTAGTGTCTACTTCTGAACCAAATGACTTACCAAAAGTCAAAATGAAATTAAGTACAAGGGTCTTGAAGAAGCAGTTAGAAGAAAAGAGGCTCCACGAACAGAGTCACCCACCAACAGTCCGTGACCCATGTTTCAGAGGTTGGGAAAATATAAGCCAATTTTTGAGCCAAAATTTCACAAAAATTCTGAGCCAAGCTAATTTGGCTCATTTTTTGAAGATTTCAAGCCAAAATTAACATCGGACCATAGGAATTAATTCAAAATTGTAAGCCAATTAGAAATATCTGAGTTTTGACCTTTTGAAATCTAAGCCAATTAATAGACTTTAACTTACATACTCTGTAATATGGTCCGTGACAATGCTCATGGATGCAGAAAAGCTACTCCGTGAACGTAGTTACTTCCTAAAGGATGTGACGAAAAGGGACATAAGAACCGTTGGCTGCACTCACAGATGGAAGAGGAAAATGAAGAGGTGATAGTAAATGAAGTCTATGAGTCTACCTAACACAAAAATCTAAGACCTCGTAGTTGAAGAGCATAACCCTAGCGCTAGCCTCCAAAACTGTAAGTAGCGTTAGAAAATAATAAACATGGTAAAAATAAAAAGGTTCTAGGTCAATTCACCGAAAACACATTCGCCGCACGACACTTTCGCCGAAAATGACAATTTTTAGTAGACTTGGGTTTACTACAAAAGTTTAAGTTTATTGAACATCCTCTGTTAAATGATTATTTGAAATTGATCCAATTTTTTATTAACTATAAATTAAACGGTAATAAATTGTCTGGTTTTAATGCCATATAAATTCTTGTTCTTAGTCCCATTATAAAAGTTTCTAAATAAATTTAGTAGTATTTATTAAATAATAAATATTTAATCCATTTATTCTAGCATAAAGTTTTCTATTTTTTAAAAGGAGTTGCTGAACAAAATTTATTTTGACTTCCTTTTTGTACTCAAATACATTCCTCAATATTGTCAATATTTTATAAAAGGAATAGTAAAACCTAGAAATAAATCTATTTTAACTGTTCCTTCAATAGTTGTTGAAATATACGAATTTAAAATTGGGTAGACTTTTTTGTGGGTCACCCTGTATAGTGAAAGCTTCACGAACGACTCACACTAGCAGACTGATTCTACAATGTATAATAGAACGATTAAACTAAAGTGAGACCAACACAAAAAAAATTCTACGGTGAATGGACCGGTCACCAGAAAATAAGCAGGTACAACTTTGAAGAACATACATATATCTCCCATTTATACTCACTCATAAATATTTTTATACCTAATTAGTGTTTATTATGATCATGCAATATCTAACATCCTTATGAGAAAATTATTTCAGTTACCCTTCAACTCGTTTTCTTTGAAAGCTATTATATATACTTGGAAGTTTCGTTTAAACATAGACTATTTTAATTTACTCCAATCAGAAATATTTTTCTATGGATAGAAATGAAAATGGAGATAATTTATTGTAGGTGAATCTTTCACGATAACTACAATGAGCATTAATGCTATTATCCAGATGAGGTTTTTAGAGGCAAGTAGTTCAAAATTTAGTGTAAAGAAGAAATTTTAATAGTGACTACTTCTTTTGAACTTTTTTTTGTCCTAGTGTGTTTTCCCCCTACTTGAAGTCTCGAAATTACACTATTAAGATAATTTAAATTTTAGGGTAAGTTCCGTGTTATCGCACGGTTCCATGTTTTCGGACTTAAAAGTTTAAAAATAATATTAATATTTTCTTTTCATACGTTTCCGAAAATGTAGAATAACCAATAACTTGGAACATATACCACAATACCCTACTGCCAAAACACAATTGTATAAATCAAAGTATCTATTAATTACTCACCTATACTGAGTGAGAGTTAAGCTATAGTATTTTGTTTTAATTCATTCACTATTTTGAACTTTAATCACTAACATGTGTTATGCACACATTCGGGTTGTTGGAGAATAGACTTCCCAATTTCAATATGATATGCAAATTTAATCCTTTATAATTAATTCATTATTACCCTAAAACTTCTAATATTAATATATATATAAATTACACAGGAAATGAGAGATATCGATAATCAGTTCACTTTCATTTGACACATTTTAGAGGTTTGTTTTAAAGAAATACAATTATATTCATTTTGAAATTATAGTTCATACCTAACACATGAACTAATCCTGGCAACAAACACTGGAACACTATACTGTATAGAGGCTTAGTTGAACCCTTGAAATCTATGTTTCGATATATGATAAAATACATATATTGAGAAGCTTTAAATATCGTCAGGTATAAAATTTATATCACTCTACCAATATGCTGATTTAGCTTTTTCTATCGAGTTTTTGCTCATTTTAATCCTTTTGGCTAAGGCAGCTATTTCAAGAGAGAGTTCTATATTTTTGTTTCTGAACTGGTTTGTTAATGTGGATATTGAGCTTTTGCTTTTTATTAACTATTTTCTTGTAGAGGTTTATAGCTTGGATAAGGTTGATGAGAGTTGATTTCAAATGTTACTGCTCTGTGTGTCTTACCTACTGAGTGAGTTCCTTTAATTTTACAGTTTTCTCTTCAGTCTTAAGAGTTTTTGAGAGGGAGTATTACTTTTATTGTGTATATGGTAGTGTGTAGATGAATAAGATGATATTATTAATTTCTGTTAGTTTAGTGCTGAAAGACAATATCATATTTTTCTAAGTTTTGTAAATAGTTCTTCCAGTTCAAGTTATTTAGGATCAGTGACAACAACTGGTGACAGTGGACCAGCAGGTAAGTTTTATGGGGAACTTAAAGGCATCGGTGCATTAGGACAAAGAGTTGATGGGATAATTTGTTGTTTTCATCTAAGGAGTATCTTAGATATGTCATGTATATGAGTTCATCATCACAGTTAGTTCCATTGCTGAAATATTGTCCTTTCGAGTGATTTGTCTCCCTGGTTGGAGATGGACTTTAACTGGAGTGAACTTTTATATGTGATATCACTCATATCAGAGAGGGTTAATAAGAAGATGCCTTAGTACATTAAATGCATTTGAATGGTTGTCATGGCTGTGAAATCGTATACGAAAAATGAAAGTGAATTTACAAGAAAATGGCTCAACAAAATATGTACATTTGAAAGGCATATCACCTGTATGAACTCATATGTTCAGGTGTATTCACAACAGCTTTAGCACCATTATTGAAAGGCTTTTCAGAGTAAACTCTATCATGTAGATGATAAGAACTAGAGAAACCTTTACACAATCATTTCATATTAATGGCTTTCCAGTGGGAATATTTTTTACATGTTTCATCAAAGAAGATTTACCTGGATATGCTTTATCACAAAAATTGCATTTGAATGGCTTTTCACCAGTGTGAAGTTTTTCATGCCTGATAAGATTAGATGAATTAGTAAATTCCTTTATACAATGGCTACACTTGGAAGGTTTTTCACCAGTGTGAATCCTTTCATGTATGGTAAGATTAAATAAACTAGAGAAAGCCTTTTCACAATGACTGCATTTGAATGGCTTTTCACGTCTGTGAATTCTAGTATGTACCATTAAGTTCGTTTTTAGAAGAGAATGCTTTATCACAATAATTACATTTGAAAAGTTTTTCACGAGTGTGGACTCTTTCATGTTTAAGGAGTTTAAATGGAGTGAAGAATGCTTCATTACAATGATTGCATTTAAATGATTTTTCTCGAGTGTGGACTGTTTGATGTCTTTTGAGAGAATGTGATTCATAAATGACTTATCACAATGATTGCATTTGAATGCCTTCTTACCAGTAAACGGTATTTTTGCTTCTTCAATACATAAATAATCTATCACAATAACTACATTTGAAAGGCTCTTCATTTTTGTGATGGTTTACCCCATTTTCATTACTATTGGCATCACCAAATTCTATATTTATAGGTGTACTACATTTTTCAATCTTCATCAAGTCTTTAATGTTTCCTCATTATATAAATAGATCTTTTTCTCAATTTTTCTTATGGTTGAATAAATGTCATAGCCTATGTTTTTCTGAACATAAATTTTTATTTCTTTATCTCATCAATTTATAGGATAGACATTAATGCACTTATGAAGAGTAGTCATGATTAGGAAAATGTTTTAGGTAACGACTAGGAGGCAATTTCATCCATAATCCAATATGTACAGGATAGGAAACATAGAAAGAACTATTTTTCAACAGTTGACTCTTATTCTTCAGTCTTTGTAAATATTATATATAATTCATTGTATTTTCTTTTAAATATATATCCCCATTGTGAGATTTAATGAAAATTTATTATTATTATTTTGAAGTTTCATCACAGAGCATGTGTATTGTATACCTTCGGATTGTTTGAGAATGGACTCTTAGACTCTAAGGTTTCAGGATTATATGAAAATGTAATCCTTTAGAATTACTTATTCATTCTTTATTTCCATAATTATCTAACTGGCTTGACTATTATTATTTTCGAGGTTTAAAAGATGTCCCTATCCACTACGAGGTGATCCAAAGAGAAATGAAGAAGGCCTCGTAGAAGAGGGGACAGTGAAAGTACGCTCCATGCACTAGGTCGACTACTCGGCTACCACAGGTAACCGTGCCGACCCAGCGCATGGATGGCAAGAATAGACACCCATGGATAAGAGACCTACACAGTCAGTCTGCTTACCCATGGATAAGAGACCTACACAGTCAGTCTGCTTACCCATGGATGAGAGACCTACACAGTCAGTCTGCTTACCCATGGATAAGAGACCTACACAGTCAGTCTGCTTACCCATGGATGAGAGACCTACACAGTCAGTCTGCTTACCCACGGAAATAGCAAGGCAGAAGTAAGAGGAAATAAGAAGAAATTGAGGAAATATACAAAAGGAAGCTGAAGAAAAGGGCGCCAAACTAAACAAAACCTAAAATAAAAAAAAGAAGGCCTACCTAGATGTAGCCTCGGGACAATGAGGGGGGGGGGGATCGGCAATAATATTTCAAACCCCTAGTCTGATAACCGGAACCCCTGCCCCCAACTGGCCTGATTAATATCTGTCAATTACAAAGGAAATGAAAGCGGATAATAACCGGTTCAGTTTTATTTAGCACAAATATAAAAATACACGGTCCATTGAATATGGACTTTTGGCCCGGTCACACCATAGAGTTATGATAAACTACTCTAGAGAGAGGAAGTGTTGCAGCGATTGCAGGACGCTAAGGAAGACGGTGTAAAACCTTATTTTGTTTCAGTTATATCATTTCTCCATTAAATCTTGTTTCAGTTATATCATTTTTCCATTAAATCTTGTTTCAGTTATATCATTTCTCCATTAAATTTTGTTTCAGAAATATCGTTTCTTTATTAAACTGACGCTAGATTGCTAGTCACGTGACTTAAAAATAAGGATTTTAGCGTCCCGCAAGACGCGATATTATTTTGGCCACTAACTCACCATTTGGGTCACACTATACCTTTTCCAATTAAAGTTCCTCCAAATGAAATAACATTTCATCAAAGTGAAATATAATTTCATTAAAGTGAAATAGCATTTCATCAAAGTGAAATAGCATTTCATCAAAGTGAAATATAACTTCATCAGAGTAAAATAGAATTTCATCAAAGTGAAAAAACATTTCATCAAAGTGAAATAACAATTCCTCCAAGTGAAATAGCATTTCCTCCAAATGAAATATCATTTCAGCAGAATAAAAATCGAATCAATACGCAGTCAATTAAATTTATTACGTGAAATATATTTACATGAAATTTATTAACATGATATTTATTTACATGGAATTTATTCACATGATATTTATTTACATGAAATTTATTCACATATAAATTTATTTACATGAAATTTATTTACATATAAATTTAGGTTCTAGGTATATTCCACCCCGCTATATTCAACCCCTGTAAATTCCACCGCGGTATATTCCACACCCTCTGACAATGCTCATTTGGGTGACAATAGAAATCAAAAGATTTTACTTTTTGATGGCCATTTGTTAAATAATTCGTACCAATGAAAAAATAATTCAGACGATATCCTGAGACATTTGGACAATATTTAATAATAAAATTACAAATATTCTAAATATGGTAGTTTTTTTCAAAGTATACGTGTTGAAAAAGTTAATATTAATACCTTTTCACCATGAAACTGCACATGTGCTCCTACAACAATGGTTGGATGAGGTGTGGAAAGGGTCGACTGGCAGAGTCAACACACTCAGTGTTTTCGCTCTTTGCTAATAAGTTACTGTTTTGGATTCTAAGACCAAATTCCCCGTGATCAAAATCTCTCATTGTGAAAAAAGACAATTACCTCTCAGTCTTGAAACCCTGTGCAATAACCCCCCTCCCCATCAAAAAAATCCTGGTTAAAAAAAATGCAAAAAAGCCTTCGGTCAAAAACCACAACTTTAACAAGAAGATAAAATTCCAAATGAAATAAATAAACAATAAATACTAAATGACATCATATTACAATTAATATCGCTGTTGTGTTGGCGATAGTGCAAAAAATCAGCTTAAGATTGAAAATCTAAATACTTCAACTGATAAATGCGTTCAAACAACCTTTCTTTCTGCTGTTCTGTCACATGTGTAGTGAAAAATTTAATTTTTGTGATTAGCCAGCAAAATGTATAAATTGATACAGTGAAAATGCAAGTTACCTAGCATTACATATAATATTAATGAATGACTAATATTAATAAGTTAATAACTAAACAAACCTAACCCGTGAAGTGGGGTGGAATTTACCGGGGTGGAAAATACCTATGATGCAATATACCGGGGTGGAAAATACCGAGATGGAATATACCAGTCACCATAAATTTATTTACATGAAATTTATTTGCATGAAATTTATTTGCATGAAATTTATTTGCATGAAATTTATTTACATGAAATTTATTTGCATGAAATTTATTTGCATGAAATTTATTTGCATGAAATTTATTTACATGAAATTTATTTACATGAAATTTATTTACATGAAATTTATTTACATGAAATTTATTTACATGAATTTATTTTCATTTAGTCTTCTTTGCATCAATTAACTACATATTTTTTTATATATATTTAATTTTACATATTTTTCAAGTTTACTTATAAACTACCCCATTAATTTTAGCAGCGCATTAAATACGCTGAAAATTAAAAGAAAAAATATGTTAATAATAATAAATAAAATATATGAAAAACGTATCAAAAATAATTAATTACTAAAAAAATTAATGAAAAATTATGTAACAATTCTATGTGAATTTTTTTCATGTAAACAAATTTTATATACATTTTTTTATGTTAATAAATTTCATGTGAATAAATTTCATGTGAATAAATTTCATGTAAATAAATTTCATGTAAATAAATTTCATGTAAATAAATTTAATGTAAATAAATATGTTAATAAATTTCATGTAAATAAATTTCACGTAATAAATTTAATTGACTGCGTATTGATTCGATTTTTATTCTGCTGAAATGATATTTCATTTGGAGGAAACGCTATTTCATTTGGAGGAATTGATAGTTCACTTGGAGGAATTGTTATTTCAATTTGATGAAATGTTTTTTCACTTTGATGAAATTCTATTTTACTTTGATGAAGTTATATTTCACTTTGATGAAATGTTATTTCACTTTGATGAAATGTTATTTCACTTTGATGAAATGTTATTTCACTTTGATGAAATGTTATTTCACTTTGATGAAATTCTATTTTACTTTGATGAAGTTATATTTCACTTTGATGAAATGTTATTTCACTTTGATGAAATGTTTTTTCACTTTAATGAAATGCTATTTTACTTTGATGAAGTTATATTTCACTTTGATGAAATGTTTTTTCACTTTGATGAAATTCTATTTTACTTTGATGAAGTTATATTTCACTTTGATGAAATGTTATTTTACTTTGATGAAGTTATATTTCACTTTGATGAAATGTTATTTCACTTTGATGAAGTTATATTTCACTTTGATGAAATGTTATTTCACTTTGATGAAATGTTATTTCACTTTGATGAAATGTTATTTTACTTTGATGAAGTTATATTTCACTTTGATGAAATGTTATTTCACTTTGATGAAATGTTTTTTCACTTTGATGAAATGTTATTTCACTTTGATGAAATGCTATTTCACTTTGATGAAATGTTATTTCACTTTGATGAAATGCTATTTCACTTTGATGAAATGCTATTTCACTTTGATGAAATGTTTTTTCACTTTGATGAAATGCTATTTCACTTTGATGAAATGCTATTTCACTTTGATGAAATGTTATTTCACTTTGATGAAATGTTTTTTCACTTTGATGAAATGTTATTTCACTTTGATGAAATGCTATTTTACTTTGATGAAATGTTATTTCACTTTGATGAAATGCTATTTCACTTTGATGAAATGTTTTTTCACTTTGATGAAATGTTATTTCACTTTGATGAAATGCTATTTCACTTTGATGAAATGTTATTTCACTTTGATGAAATGTTATTTCACTTTGATGAAATGCTATTTCACTTTGATGAAATGTTTTTTCACTTTGATGAAATGTTATTTCATTTGGAGGAACTTCAATTAGAAAAGGTATAGCGTTTATGCACAGCGTTTTTGACTATTGAGGAAATTATTGTTAAATCCATTCCATAAGTATTCATGATACGCGACGCTTTTGGAGTAACGCGACTTAAATCCCAAGATAAGGGCCGGTATATTTCAGACCTATAGTTTAAACAATGTAAAATCAGCAAATCAAACAGATACGACTACATATTGTTCTGTTACGACTACATATGTAGCTATCAATATTATACACCTTATCAGGTTTGAAATTTAAACCACTACCAATATGCTGATTGAGAACTTTCTATCGAGTTTTTGCTCATTTTAATTCGTATGACTATGGCAGGTACTTCAAGAGAGTGTTCTATATTTTTGTTTCTGAGCAGAGTTGTTAATGTGAATATTGTATTTTTTCTTGATTTTCACTATTTTCTTGTAGAAGTTTGTAGCTTGGTTAGGGTTGATGAGAAAATTTCTGCTTTGTGTGTTTTATCTACCGAGTGAGTTCCTTTTGTTACAGTTTTATCTTTGGTCTCAAGACTTTTTGGGCGATTTGGTAATAATTGTATTGTGTATAAGATAGCTAGTTGTTATTTGTGTAGATGATACTATTAATTTCTTGAAGTTAGTACCGAGAGGAACAAGATTAAATGCTTCTAAAGATTTGTAAATAGTTCTTCAAGTTAAAGTTGTTTAGGATCAATTGGTGGTTCACTCGGAGATTCTTATGAATTATTAGATCAGGGGCTCCCCACCAGTACAACCAACAACTGGTGACAGAGGAGCAACAGGTAAACTTTATATCGAACTTGAATGGGTTCTTTTTTGATGATTCGGAGCTTTGGGACAAGGAGTTGATGGGATAATTTTTGGATGATCGAAATATTGATATTGTTGTTTTCATCCGAGTTCTTAATATGGCCTATCGTGTAAATGAGTCTATCATCACAGTAATTTCATTACTGAAATATAGTCATTTAGTGATTCATCTTGCTGATTGGAGATTGACCTTACCTAGAGTGATCTTATATGTATAGAAGAGAGAAATTTTAAGAAAATGCCTATCACATTAAATACATTCGGACGGTGTTTCATCAATGTGGAATCTTATATACGAAATAAAATAGAATTTACAGGAAAACGGCTCAACAGAATTATATTAGAAAAGCTTCTCACTAGTGTAGTGTGCAAGTACATAGAGATTAGAACAGCTTTGGCACAATTATTGAATTTATATGGTAACAAGTGTGAAGTCCATCGTGTATATTGTCTAATGAGATTATAAGAACTAAAGAAACATCTAAACAATCATTTCATATTAATGGCTTTCCAGTGTGAATACTTTTTACATGTTTCATCAAAGAAGATTTACCTGGATATGCTTTATCACAAAAATTGCATTTGAATGGCTTTTCACCAATGTGAAGTTTTTCATGCCTGATAAGATTAGATGAATTGGTAAATTCCTTTATACAATGACTGCATTTGAAAGGTTTTTCACCAGTGTGTAACATTTGATGCTCACGAAGCCTACGTGACTCCACAAAAGCTTTGTCACAATGGCTACATTTGAAAGGTTTTTCACCAGTGTGAATCCTTTCATGTATGGTGAGATTAAATTGACAAGAGAGAGCCTTTTCACAATAACTGCATTTGAATGGCTTCTCACCATTGTGAAGTTTTATATGAGAAACAAGAGAAGATTTATTAAAAAATGTTTTAGAACAAGAATTGCATTCAAACGGCTTCACACCAGTGTGAATTCTTTCATGTTCACGAAGCCTACGTGACTCCACAAAAGCTTTGTCACAATGGCTACATTTGAAAGGTTTTTCACCAGTGTGAATCCTTTCATGTATGGTAAGATTAAATAAACAAGAGAAAGCCTTTTCACAATGACTGCATTTGAATGGATTCTCACCATTGTGAAGATTTATATGAAAAACAAGAGAACATTTATAAGCAAATTTTTTACCACAATAACTGCATTCAAAAAGCTTCTCACCAGTGTGAACTCTTTCATGTTCACGAAGTCTTTGTGAACTCTTAAAAGCTTTGTCACAATGACTACATTTGAATGTTTTTTCACCAATATGAACTTTACCATGTTTGGTAAGTTTATATAAACTAGAGAAAGGCTTTTCACAAAGACTGCATTTGAATGGCTTCTCACCAGTGTGAATCGTTTGATGGTCACGGAGACTACGTGACTCCACAAAAGCTTTGTCACAATGACTACATTTGAAAGGTTTTTCACCAGTGTGAGTTTTTTGATGTATGATGAGCCTAGATGGAAAGGCAAACGCCTTTTCACAAGAAATGCATTTATATGGCTTTTTACGTCTGTGAATTCTAGTATGTACATTAAGTTTTTTTTTTAAAGAGAATTCTTTATCACAATAACTGCATTTGAAAGGCTGTTCATTTTTGTTATGGTTTACCTCATTTTCATTAATATTGGCATCCCCAAATTCTATACTTATGGGTGTACTACATTTTTCAATCTTCATCAAGTCTTTATCGTTTACTTTTTCTTCGAGTGTTTGATTCATCTCAGAATTGGGTTCACTTCCGTTCTCATAATCAAAATCTTCCTGTTTTATAGTTAACCCATCTTCAGAAATTTCATTCTTAACCTCATTATAGTATGTATTATGGGAGAGAAGTTCCTCTTGCTTTACTCCTTTTGCTAAATAGTCATGAAGAACAATTTGACACGAAAGATCTGAGAAATTTGGCTTGATGTCTTCCCCCTCCACCAAGTAGATCACATTGGATGAGTCAGCAATAACTCCCTCTTCATGTTGACTTGGATTAACAGATTCCATCTGAAATGATACGATTTATTAGTTAATTGACACACAGATGTCAAAGTATAATTGATTATCTTATTAGAGGGTAATACCAAAACGTTCATTGCTGACATCAAAAGTTAATTAATTACATGGGACTCAAAGAAGAGGTCAAAAAATATGATTAATTACAGAGTTTAAAGGAGCAGTCAGACAAAGTTTCTCCACAAACAAAATCATCATCATGGCAGTGTTCATAAAAAAGTTAATCTATCAATACAGTCACCAAGGAATATAGAAAAAGTATTTATGTAATTCATCACAGCACAACAATAAAGCAGGGTAAGAAAAGGGTACAATTAATAAATTAGATGAGTTTACTCGACTAAAGTAAGATTCAAGATTAAATTTATCAATGACAAGCCAATCAGGACAAATCAGTGGAACTATAGTTGAAATAACTAGGTATATAAAGTAGCTAATATGGATAATGAGATTTATACCTTGGTTATTAATTCTTGACTAGTGAATTATACTCATAAATAACGGGTTATCGATGATAATAATATTAACGTAACAGCACTTTTTTAATTCAAAACTCCATTTAGAATCACTATATTTCCCAGTAAACACTACAATGATGGGCCAACATTTGCCCAATTCAGAACGAATCTCTGGGCCAACGCTGTCTTGCCAGTTTCGGTGCATTGGGCCAGCAAAGGCCCGATGTTGGCCCACTTCACGGATGTCCACCAGCCCAGAACAGTATAACCACGTATAAACGACTTATTGGTACCGGCAATACTTAACGATGACGCTGCCATGCATGTCTACAGCCAGTACTATTTTCATATAACAGGTGTAATAATTAGATTACGCTATACAGAACACGTGAAGACAACAGTTACTTCTAACAATGTATTAACTGTCTTACAAATACATTTTACAGATCGAAGTCGGAAAAAAATATAGAACGGTTGCCAATTCAAACTTGAAACTATAATTTTACATACTCTATTTTAACCAAATAATAATATTTCTAGTTCAAATTAAATAGAAAGTATAATTTTCAATGTGAATAATTATTACATACGGAAAAATAACTTTCCATACTAAATATATGAATTAACTAGAGTCCAAGCTCATTTTTATGAATGAAATAGATAAAGTGTTGAATTAATAATTGAAGGGATAACAGGCCTATTTATACTAAATTGCCAGAAACGGGCCAATTTGAAAGATATACTTAATTGAGGATATTAAATTAGCTATTTGGTGTGATTAAAGTTAGGAGAGATCGTTTGCACATACTTTCTCTGATTGTCTGGCGAAAACTGCCAAATAGAACCGGTAGGCCAGTATAATGAATATAGGCTACTGGTACATCAAAAAATCACTGGATCGGTTAACCAATGTTTCCCTTCATTGGCCAGTGTTGTTTGGCAACTTTTGGTCCAATGTCGTTTTCATTGCATTGGTCCTGTGTGTAATAGCACTGGCGTGCCAATTTCCGATAGTGCAAGTTATCGGGGTTTCTGCAAAACTGATAAATTTTGTGTATAAAATGAGTAGAAAAATTGAATAGGAAAAAAGAACATATCAAATAAAATTATTTAATACTCACCATCAGAGAAGCAAGAAAAACTACTTGCTGATTCTTTGTATTTAGATTTGTCCACTAATGAATTAAGGAGAGAGATAACTTAGCAAAGTTTATAACACTTCTGAAAATACCGAAGAAAAATTATTTCTTTATTATTTTTTATCTCATTTCATATACAATTACAATGCCATACTGTGTTAAAAATTCACATATTAGTGAGTGATCAATATCCTACTAGAGAAAATGCATCAAAATATTACAATGTTCAACGAGAGATGAAAATAGGTTCAAATTTAGGTTTTGGAAATTATATAGCTCTTTAGTTGAATTAGGTAGTTAGCTAGCTAATATCTGAAAAACTTAAATGTTTCCCCATTATATAAATAGATCTTTTGGTCAATTTTTCTTATGGTTTAATAAATGTCCTAGCCTTAGTGTTTCTGAACATAAATTTTTATTTCTTTATCTCATCAATTTATATGATAGATATTAATGCACTTATGAAGAATAGTCATGATTAGGAAAATGTTTTAGATAACGACGAGGCAATTTTATCCATAATCCAATATGTACAGGATAGGAAACAGAAGATACTATTATTTAACAGTTGACTCTTAATCTTCAGTTTTTGTAAATATTGTATATAATTCATTGTAGCTATTTTCTTCTAAAAAATATGTTCCCATTGTGAGATTTAATAGAGATTTATAAAAATTATTTTGAAGTTTCATCACAGATCATGTGTATTGTATATACCTTCGGATTGTTTGGGAACTCTCAGATTTCAGGATTATAAAATTTGTTATCCTTTAGAATTACTTATTCATTCTATATTTCCTTAATTGATCAACTGGCTGATTATTATTATTTTTGAGGTTTAAAAGTTGTCCATATCCACTACGAGGTGATCCAAAGATACATGAAGAAGGCCTCATAGAAGAGGGAAAAGTGAAAGTACGCTTCATGCACTAGGTCTACGACTCGGCTACCAAAGGTAACCGTGTCAACCCAGCGCATGGATGGGAAGAATGGACACCCATAGATGAGAGAAATATAGCTCTTTAGTCTGCTTACCCATGAAAATAGCAAGGCAGAAGAAAGAGGAAATAAGAAGAAATTGAGGAAAGATACAAAAGGAAGCTGAAGAAAAGGGCACCAAGCTAAACAAAACCTAAAACCTACAATATAACAAAAAGAAGGCCTACCTAGATGTAGCCTCAGGACAATGAGGGGGGAGGGATCGGCAATAATATTTCAAACCCCTAGTCTGATAATCAGACCCCCTGCCCCCAACTGGCCTGATTAATGTCTGTCAATAATAAAGGTAATGAAAGCGGGTAATAACCGGTTCACTTTTATTTAGCACCAATATAAAAATAAACGATCCATTGAATTGAACGGTCGGAACAGAATATTGATTGAACGGTCCTGGTCATACGAGCGTTTATGTGAAGCGTTTTTGACTATAGAGGAAATTATTGTTAAAATCCATTTCATAAGTATCCCTAATATGTGACGCTCTTGGAGCGTTGTAAAAGCTCCAAAAACTATTGTGTGACAAGGTGTTTTAGTGGATAACTGAAAAGAGGGTAAATGTAAAGACCCCTATGTGGGTTGCTAGCGCTACAAAGTCTATAGCTGATCTGCCAGAGACATAAATCCCAAGATAAGGGCCGGTATATTTCAGACCTATAGTTTAAACAATATAAAATCAGCAAATCAAACAGATACGACTAGCTAAATCACTATATCCTGATTGAGATTTTTCTATCAAATTTTTGCTCATTTTAATTCTTTTGGCTAAGGCAGGTACTATTAGAAATTGAATTGTATAAATTAATGTAGATAATTATATAAATTTTAATGTAACTATTTATAATTATTAGATATAAAAAACTACTATAACTATGAAATGTCAAATTATTAACTATTATTCATATATTTAATATTAATTTATAATCTTATTATTTAATGTCAATGAGTGGTCGCTGCATTTTTGAGGTGTTCGAATTGGTTTGTTGAATCGGCGAAACCTAACTTCCTATATTAATTTGTTCAGTAGACAGACTATACTCCCTAGTGGTGGTCATAGTTTTGTGTGGCACATCCTAATGGTTCATATTGGTTAACTCGAAAGGTGTTCATGTTCCAATTGTTTGATATTAGTGAAACTTAAAATACTGTTGGAGATATATTGCTCTTCTATAAGTATTCATTGTATTTGTTGGTCTCGTACCTAATTGCTGTTAAAATTTCTCGGTATTACCAGTATATGGTGTACCTCTTCAATTAAAACTAAAAGTGCAGGACACAAAAATTTCAAGGTAGTACATGGTTTATGATGCCATATTTGTAAAATCTCGTTAGTGTACGGGGCCCTCTCTTGACTCAATTCTATCTATATTCTTTGTAAAATCCCTAAAATCCTCGTTAATGTCTTTCTGCCGTAATTAGAGGTCTTAACCTAAACTTCTGAGTCTTGGCATCTCTGCTGATTGTACAGTGTTTTAATTCAATATTGATGTAAGTTCCTCTAGTATAAGTTTTGAATATCTATTAATATCGGAGCCTCCACCATATAATTAATTATGAAACCTTTCCATTCTAGGTCTACTTCCAATAAAGAGCTACTTCAATTCATTAATTATTTATAACTTAACTTAGTAGTACTTGAAAGATTATTCTCTTCAGACCATTTAAAACCAACTCTCAATCCTTAGAGATTGCTAGAGATAAAATTAAATTGAAGTATTCTAGGTTGGATGATGGGAAAGCCAGGTGTTTGGAACTTGGTTTATTTACAAAATGTTCCAGTTGTAATCATGTTGGTTGTTTGTCATAACCTAGATTTTGCTTATTATCTCTACATGTCTAAAAATTATTATTATATTTTTACTTTGGGCATAAAAAACTAATTCTCAGGTGGAAAATTATTTCTGTGTCAATTTTTCCTATATATATATATTTTTTTTTGTTTCTGAGCCGAGTTGTTAATGTGAATATTTTATTTTTGCTTCATTTTCACTAATATCTTGTAGAGGTTTGTGTCTCTGTTTGGGCTGATGAGAGAATGCATGATTTTATAATGTTACTGCTCTGTATGTTGAGAATGTTACTGCTCTGAGCGAGTTCCTTTTTGTTACAGTTTTCTCTTCAGTCTCAAGATTTTTCGAGCGAGTTGGTATTAATTTTATTGTGTATAAGGTAGAGTGTAGATGATAAATATTATTAATTTCTGTTAGTTTGGTACTGAGAGGAACAAAATTAAATACTTCTCAAGGTTTGTGAATAGTTCTTCCAGTTCAAGTTGTTTAGGATTGATCAATTGGTGGTTCACTCGAAGCTTCTGATGAATTTACAGAACTGGGGCTCCCACCAGTACAACCAACAACTGGTGAAAGTGGAGTGTGGACCAGCAAGTAAGTTTTATGGGTAAATTGAATTGGTTCATTTTTGGTGATTTGGAGCTCAACAAAATTCCATTTGAAAGGCTTCTCACCATAGTAGTGTGTGATTACATAGAGATTAGATAGATTCTTAACAGTAAACACATTAATTGAATTAGAATGGCTTTCCGGTCCACCATGTCTAATTATTAATAAGATTATATGAACTAGGGAAAACCACTACACAATCATTTCATATTAATGGCTTTCCAGTGTGAATACTTTTTTCATGTTTGATCAGAGAAGTTTTACTTGGATAAGCTTTATCACAAAAATTGCATTTGAATGGCTTTTCACCAGTGTGAAGTCTTTCATGTCTGATAAGATTAGGTGAATTAGAAAATTCCTTTTCACAATGATTGCATTTGAATGGTTTGCTCTCACTATTTTGACGTTTAATAAGTGAAGCAAGAGAAGATTCATATGAAAATGATTTAGCATAAGAATTGCATCCAAAAGGCTTCTCACCATTGTGAATTTTTATAAGTGAAGAAAGCGAAGATGTACAAGAACATGCTTTAGGACAAGATTTGCATTCAAAAGGCTTCTCACCAGTGTCAACTGTCTGAAGTTCACGAAGGCTATTTGACGCCACAAAAGATTCGTCACAATGACTGTATTTGAATGGTTTTTCACTTGTGTGAGTTCTTTGATGTTCATGAAGTTTATATGACTCTGAAAAAGCATTATCACAATTACTGCATTTGAATGGCTTTTCACCAGTGTGAGTTCTTTGATGTTCACGAAGCTTGTATGACTCTGAAAAGGCTTCATCACAATGACTGCATTTGAATGGCTTTTCACCAGTGTGAACTTTCATATGTGAAATAAGATGAGATATAAAATAATATACCTTATCACAATAGTCGCATTTGAGTGGTTGTCTACGAGTGTGAACCCTTTCGTGTTTTTGGAGATTAATCGATGTTGAGAATGTTTCATCACAATTATTTCAATTGAATGACTTTTCATCAGTGTGGACTGTTAGATGTTTTTTAAAAGCACAAGTATCATAGAATGACTTATCACAATGATTGCATTTGAATGACTGGTGAACTATTTGATGTTTTTTGAGAGCAAAAGTATCATAGAATGACTTATTACAATGATTGCATTTGAATGACTGGTGAACTATTTGATGTTTTTTGAAAGCAAAAGTATCATAGAATGACTTATCACAATGATTGCATTTGAATGACTGGTGAACTATTTGATGTTTTTTGAGAGCAAAAGTATCATAGAATGACTTATCACAATGATTGCATTTGAATGACTGGTGAACTATTTGATGTTTTTTGAAAGCACAAGTATCATAGAAAGTCTTATCACAATGATTGCAATCGAATGACTTTCCACGAGTGTGGACTCTTTCATGTTTAATGAGTTTAAATGGAGTGAAGAATGCTTCATTACAATGATTGCATTTAAATGATTTTTCTCGAGTGTGGACTGTTTGATGTCTTTTGAGAGAATGTGATTCATAAAATGACTTATCACAATGATTGCATTTGAATGCCTTCTTACCAGTATGCTTTTTTTCATGCTTATATTTGCTGCTTTTAGATAAAAATAATTTATCACAATAACTGCATTTGAAAAGCTCTTCATTTTTGTGATGGTTTACCTCATTTTCATTACTATTGGCATCCCCAAATTCTATACTTAAGGGTGTACTACATTTTTCAATCTTCATCAAGTCTTTATCGTTTACTTTTTCTTCGAGTGTTTGATTCATCTCAGAATTAGGTTCACTTCCGTTCTCATAATCAAAATCTTCCTGTTTTATAGTTAACCCATCTTCAAAAGTTTCATTCTTAACCTCATTATAGTATGTATTATGGGAGAGAAGTTCCTCTTGCTTTACTCCTTTTGCTAAATAGTCATGAAGAACAATTTGACACGAAAGATCTGAGAAATTTGGCTTGATGTCTTCCCCCTCTACCAAGTAGATCACATTGGATGAGTCAGCAATAACTCCCTCTTCATGTTGACTTGGATTAACAGATTCCATCTGAAATGATACGATTTATTAGTTAATTGACACACAGATGTCAAAGTATAATTGATTAGCTTACTAAAGAGGGTCACACCAAAGGGTTCACTGCTGACAACAAAAGTGAATTAAATAGGTACAAGTGACTCAAACAAGAGGTCAGTAAAATATCAATTTCAGAGTTTGAAAGAGCAGTCATGAAAGTTTCTTCACAAAAAAATCACCATCATGACAGTGTTCATAGAAAAGCTAACCCATTAATAGCCTACAGTCACTAATATTTATGTATTATAGCACAGTACAATAATAATACAAGCAGTGCAAGAAAAGGGTAGCTACAATGAATAAATTCAATGAGTTAATTAGCTACATGACTTAAATGAGATTTGAGATTAAAATTATCAGTTAATGAAACTAGTTGAAATAGCTATATAAATTATAAAGTAATATGAATAATGAGTTTTAGCTACATGATGATACAAGGGATATTGTTTCTTGACTAGTGTATTTTCCTCATTGAAAATAACAGGTTACCATTAATATTGGTGTAACCACACTTTAAATTTATAATTCCTTTTAGAATTAATGTATTTTCAGTATAAACTGATATATTCTATAATTAAAATCCATTTAAAAATTGATTAGAAAAGAATGTACATCAAAAAATTATTCAATACTCACCATCAGAAGCAAGAATAGCTACTTGCTAAGTCTTTGTATTTAGATTTATCCACTAATGAAACAAGAGATAGATAACTTGGCAAAGTTTATGACACTTCTGAAAATGCAGAAGAACAAAATGTTTTTTTTTAAATTTCATTTCATATTTAATTACAATGTCATGCCGTGATAGAAATACACATATTTTTGATTGATAAGGTTCTACTTGAGCAATAAGAACCTCCCCAGTCAAACTTTATACAGTACTATCCTGAACATTGCAAGAACTTCTTCAATCTCTAAATTTAAATCTTCACAGAGTTGGTATGAATCTCATAAACGAGGAACAAAAATTTCCACTAAGCAAATAGTTCTAAACCAAGATCTTACTTATCAGAACTGATTCATTCATCTACTTGATAATAAATTAAAAAGGGGGATGGCTTGTTTCCCAATTTAAATTGCTATATTGGTAGGCATCTCAATTTAAAACATAATCTCCGGAGCTATACAGCTCCGGCTTCACCGGGTAATAAAGCATGTTTGTGACAGTTGTTTTGAGCCCTTCAATTGCAAATGGCGAGAAGTATTTATTTTTCTCCTATGCTACAATGTTATTTTGAAGAGAATTTATGTAATTTGATCATTTTGGAGAGAGCTGGAGAGACAAATGGAGAGTTTATGAGCCATACTATTTTACTTGACGGCTTCAAGCCATCCAATCTCCTTGCCTTTCCACTTTACAATTCAATCAACACCCTACGCACAATGTCTTCTCTTACTTTGAACTTCATCGTTCTTAGGTTCCAGTGTGGATTTCCAATTCGGGGCAACCACATTTCTTCTGGATCTTCTTGTTTCCTGCAGTGACTCTTCATACTCCCTTATCTATTCTTCTCCCCACTCCACCTCTATTTCATTACCATGCTGTAGCCGTGTGGCTTTTAATCATTATTCATAGTAAACTATCCTCATTCAATATTCATTCACAATATGTTGCTCATCTTCTCACCTCTTTTTCAGTCATTATATAGACATTCATATTTGTTCTTAAATCCTTCCATAACCTGTTCATCCCCAACTGTTCCTATTCATTTGATGGCATGCTTTGCATGGTGAGTAGTGTTCATTTTGATTATTATTATTTTTGCTAATATGTGTTTATGTTATTCTTCATTATCTGTCATTTATTTGTTTTGTCTTTTATTTATGTTTTATTATTATTTTGTTTGTTTATTTTTGTTTTCATATCTTTCGCAGCATCATTCATATCTCACCTGCTCATGCTTTCTTGCTCATGCTTTCTTTTCATGTTTCTTTTTCATGCTTTCTTCTCTTTTCTTTAGTTCTGTTTCCTTTTCATGTTTCATTTGATTTCTGTTTTGTTATTTTCATTATTATATATTAAAATAATCTTAAGTTTCTTCTATTACTTTACCTTTTGAATCCCTACATATTTACTATTAATTAACAGTAAGAATAGTAACGGCCCAACGGCTAGCGCCCACTCGCACGATAACACTGGCATCTTCTTCTTAAACTACTATTCTTCTTATTTTCTAATTTCTATAATGGAATCTATTTCTAATACTATTAATTCTAATTTCACCGGAGAGCATGAGTTTGGTGAGGGGGCTTATGCAGCTAACGTCCCAGCTGGAACAGTTGGCAAAGCATCTAATTCTGACATGAAGGAAAAACTAAATGCTAACTATCAAGAGTATTCCTTCAATAACTGTGATGTGGAGAACATTATTGCAGTCCAGTCCCTGTTGGTGCAATTTTCTCATCCTAAAGTCAGGGCTGATTTCATTAATGGAAAGTTCAGCAGGAAAATTGATGGCAAAATGCTGGAAGGTTTAGATGATTTGCGGTGGTCCTTGTTTCCAAGATGGACTGTTGATGAAGCTGGAATAAAACAACGATGTCAAAAATCTGCAATTCACCTCAATAAACTGTCCAGGAAGAGTGCAGATCTCTTCAAATCTGGTTATAAGGAAAATGGCTGCTGTCTTTCCTATGAAGAATGGGCTAACAGGTTATCTGATATTGGTGGAGACAAATACTGGTCAACGACTCCTCAAGAAAAACGCTGCACTCACATCATTGCAAGTGATGATGCAATCAGCAATCCTGATAGGAATCAGAGACATGAAAAAAAGTCTGTGAAGTCCATCATCAATCGGGAACATAAGTCTTCTGATGTAAACCATATGAAACGGCATAGCAGGAAAATGTCAAGTGAGGTTGGTCAGAGTAGTTCTGATTCTGAAAGTCCCACATCAGATAGTAGTAGTTCGGATAACAGCAACAGGATGATGCCCCGGCTAAGACGCAGAGATAGACATCAGTCTCGTAATGATGCAGATGCTCGGGCAATTGTAACTCCACCTCCGTTTGATATGAAAGGGCATGAGAGCCTCAGAGACTATTTCGTGATATTTGAGAGGTATTTCTCTAAGAAGTTCAATGGGGATGACTATGAAAGGTCCATAATTCTTGCCAAGTTTCTGACGGGGGACTTGTTGAAGGTCTACTATGCCAAGGGTGGTCACAGAATGAAGTACAAAGAGCTGAAGAAAATCCTACTCAAGTACTACAAGAAGAATAAAATTGCAGGAAGAAGTCATTGGAGAGAAGAATTCCTGAATGCGTCTCCTGAACCTGATGAAGCTTATGATATTTATGGCATTCGTCTGGCTGATTTAGCTGAAAGGGCATTTCCAAATGATCCCAAAATGTGTGCTAAACAGCTCAGAACTCAGTTCTTACAAGTGTTACCAGAAATGATGCAGCAGAAAATTGAGGATACTGAAAGGTCCCTTCGTGCAACTTCTGGTGGAAAGAAAAAGCATTTGGCTTTTGATGGTTTGGTAGACATAGCTAGAGATTTGCAGGGTGCTGTGAGAAGGACAAGGACTATCTTCTGGTCAAATAATTTAAACCATGGACCGAAACCTTTTCAGCAGGAATCTATGAAGCCAGGAGTTAACAAGGATAACCAATTTTCAAGAGGGCATGAAACTCCTCATTCTTCCTACGGACAGGGTGTAGACAAAGAGAGACGCAGTAGAGAGTTGAACAGACAGAGCCTGGATAAACCTGGATATCCAAGCCGCAATGTTGAATGCAATTATTGCAAGAGGAAGGGTCATATACGTCGTGAATGCTGGCGGGCTGCTGGAGCTTGCCTCATTTGTGGTAAGAATCACCAGATGGAACAATGTCCCAAGTATAACCCTCAGTATTCTGCCCGTTCTAAGTCTCGTCCTCGTGAGTCTTCAAACGACTTTCATTTAAACTAAAACGTCCTAAGGAGAAGGGCTCATCTGCAGGACAAGAGTCATCTACTAGAGCCCTTGTTAAGAAGACTGTGACATTTTCTGACCAAGCATTACTTTATGAAAAACCTCTGAAAAACCACCTTGAAACTTCCTCAGGATGTGATGTGTCTCACAGTGAGTCAACAGTAGAGGAAAATCTCTTAGTTGATGGAAATGAGGAAGGCACTCAAGAACAGGAAGAGTTATCTACAGAGAATTTTGAAATCTTGGGTCATGATGATGTATGTTATTTGTCCAAAAAAGTAGTGAATTTTGTTTCTGAGGGGGATAATCAAATGCTTAAAGTAACAGTCCTTCTTAATCACAAACCATATGTTGCTACAGTTGACACTGGAGCTGAACATTCACTTATGGCTAGGTCTGTTATTGATGAACTTGATTTAGAAATAAAATTGTGTAATCAAACATTTAGGGTTGCAGGTGATAACAATTTTGTAACATGTGGTACCATAATAACTTCTTTAGGTGTTGGTGATTTACATATGAATGATACTAAATTTTTTGTTTATGATAATATTGCTAGTCATTCTAATTTCCTTGTACTTGGCAGAGATTTTCTAGTGAGCAATTCTATTGAGGTATGTCCTAGCAGAAAGTTGCTAGTCCAACACTTGTATGGTGGTGGAACGGTGGAGCTTTACCTTGATAGCAGTGGTAATCTTGTAGAGGTAATGTTCTGTAGTATTCCATGTTTTTCAGCTGCTAACGTCAATGTTGAACAAGGTAAAGTTTGTAATCTGCCTATCCAGAAATTGAATTTACCAATTGATAGTGGACATATGTTGTTGTATACAGATGAAAGTAAATCTAATATGCATACTGATAAGTTGAGTGGGTTCTCAGGCATTTCTGATATAGATACAAAGTTTGTTCTGGTATCATCAAAAGAGTCTAGTGTTAGAATTAAGGAAAATGACCCTATAGGTGTATTTAATTCTGTTCTTCAACTTCCTGATATTGACTCTCTGCCAACTGATGTAACAGATGCCAACCCTCTCAGTCATGTGTCACTGCCTGAACTAAATGTAAATAGACAAGCAGAAGTGCTTACTATGTTAGACAATTATAAACCTGTTTTCAGTGCTGGTGACAGTGATGTTGGTCTGGCCTCTGTAACTAAACATGTAATCAGATTAACCGATCATACCCCTATTTTTCAGCGCCCTAGAAGGTTTCCTCAGCCAATAGCTGAAGAGATAGAGAGGCAATGTCAGGAGTTGAATAGTTTGGACATCATAGAGCCTAGTTCTTCTCCCTGGTCATCGCCTGTGGTGCCTGTTAGGAAGAAGGATGGATCTATCCGTATGTGTATTGACTATAGAAAGTTGAATGGCGTTACAGTACCAGATAAATTTCCCATGCCAAACTTAGCTGATTCTATTTTTGGTCTGAAAGGTACCAAATATTTCACTTGTTTAGACTTAGTTAGGGGATATTACCAAATTCCTGTAGATGAAGATAGTAAGCCGTATACAGCTTTTTCTACAGTGCGTAACCATTGGCAATTTAAGAGACTTTCTTTTGGAATGCGTAACGCGCCTTCAGCCTTTCAACGTCAGATCCAAGCTGTCCTTAGCACTTTTCCATCAAATAAGGTTGTAGCATATATAGATGATATCTTAATAATGGGATCTTCTTTTGAAGAACATATGTCTCTTGTATCTAAAGTGCTAGCAACTCTCATGAGATACAATATAAAGATAAAGCCTTCTAAGTGTGAATGGTTTAGGTCAGAGGTTCAGTATTTGGGTCACATAGTTAGTACCAGTGGTATAAAAAAGACTCCTGAGTATGTAGAAAAGATATCTAATTACCCTCGACCTAGAACAGTGGGTGAATTGAGGGAGTTCCTGGGTTTCATAAATTTCCAGAGAAAGTTTTTGCCAAACTGTTCTGAAAAGCAGAAACCTCTGTCATGTCTCACAGGAGGCCGTAAGAATAAGAGTCTCTCGTGGAATTCAGCCATGGATGAAGCATTTGAAACTTTAAAGAGAGATATGCAAGTAGATTTGGAGTTGGCTTACCCAGACTATACAGAAGGAGCTGAAAAGCTGGAACTCTGGGTGGATGCATCAGCTGTAGGTGCAGGTGCATATCTGGCACAAAAGCAGGGTGACTCGCATCGTGTTATTGGCTTCACTTCTATGACCTTTTCAGATACTCAATCGGGTTACTCTACCCTAGAACGAGAATTAACTGCATTGAGGTGGGGAGTAAAAACATTTCGACCTTTTCTTTATGGAGTACATTTTATTTTGCATACTGACCATCAGCCACTTGTACACTTACATAATATGAAACTCGTATGTTCGAGATTAGCACGTACAGTTGAAGAACTGTCGGACTTCAATTTTGAGATAAGATATGTGCCAGGTCACTTGAATTCAGCAGCGGACGCTCTTTCACGACTCAATTATCAAGTTCCTGAGTCTGTTTCTGGTTCAAGTCCTGTAATCCCAAAAGGTCTTATGTTGAATGGACCTCCTTCTCCTGGTGGAGGCGACTCTCTTTTTGTCAGTCTACTCAGATCTCTAAACAGTGAGAGTTGTTGCAGAACAATCCCTTCAGATGAGTATAAATTGAGGATATGTCTAATTGATGATCTTACAGACAATGCTAGTAAATATAATCTCAAATTAGATCGTGAATCACGCAAAGCACTACGTCTCATGAGATGCATAGGTCAATTGCCATCATTAGATGTATTATTAGCAGCTAGTAGGATGTTTAAAGCTAGAATTTTTGTGTATTTTTGGTCATCGGAACCTACAATTTATCAATTTCAGGAGTATGATACTGTTATCCATTTACAATGCATAAGTGGCATTCACTTTAACTCTTTAATTGCGGTATTTAACTACATTGCTCCTGTTATTCCAGAAAGTGAGATTAATTCTGTGCAGTCAGTGAGAATGGCTGTGGTGAATGAGCAAGGGGAAAGAGATGATGAGTCTGATTCTGGGCCTGATCTGCTGTTGCATGGTGTCATGGAGCGTTGTTGCAATCACTCTGTTAGTTCTCTGCCTCAAGTTTATGTTTCTCTCAAAGACGCTAGGCTCTGTGCAATTGTGGACACGGGGGCGGAGATTAGTCTCATCTCTCAGTCTGGTTTGATGCTTTTGAGGAGCGGTGTGATTGGTGAAAGTAAGATTTCGCGTGGCCATGTATGTGATATAGTGGGATTTTCTGGTAAGAAAATGGCTATTAATGAAACTGTTGATTTAAAGTTTAGTATAGGATCTTTTGAGATGCCTCATAATCATAAATTTGCCTTAGTACCTGATAATTTGATGCCATATTGTTTTCTTATTGGTTTGGAATTTCTAATAGCATTTAATATTGACATTGACTTTTCTTCTAGTTCATGTAAGCATGATGGTGTTTCTATTTGTAATTTGGTAGAGAAACCATGCAAGGAACTCAATGAAGTAGCCTCTATATTGACAGTGAGCGTTGCACAACCGTCTCAGTCATTGAAGTCTTATATCGTGGGTGACATCAGGTTTGAGTTACAAGGTAGTTCAGATACTGTAACTGGTCTTTCTTTACTTATAGATGATGGAACTATTAGAGATGTACAGTCACATTGCTCAATCATAAAATCCGTTATAAGATGTATTAAGGGCAAAATACCAACAAAGCTTTGGCCTAAGAACATAAATAATTTTACTAGATTTCATAAACGGTTAGAAGTTCACAATGGACTGTTAGTTTACAATTTTAACGATGATAAAGTAATAGTTGTGCCATTTAATGTTTTGTTAGAGATGGCTGTAATGTTACATTATGATTTAGCTCATGTTGGGAGAGATAAGCTCATGGATTTGATATCTGATTTAGGTTGGCATCCTTCAAAATACAAGGTAATAAATGATATTTGTGTCACATGCCATCAGTGTCAAATTATGAAAGATTTCAGTACTCAATTCGTACCTCCAACTCTTAAGATTTCTACTAATTATCCGTTTCAGTTAGTAGCGGCTGATTTAGTTTCTTTCCCAAGAACTAGTTTGGGTAATATCGGTTGTTTGGTTATAACTGATCATTACAGTAAATGGGTTGCTGCTGTACCGATTAAGAATAAGAAAACTTCTTCCATTATTAATGCACTAAGTGATCGTATATTTCCATTTTTACCATCCTTGCCTACTACTATGTTGACAGACAATGGTCCTGAGTTTGCTTCGTCTGATCTTACTGATTTTCTTCTATCTTGTGGCATATCTCATAAATTCACGACACCCTATTGTCCATCAAGTAATGGTGCCGTTGAAAGAGTCAATAGAACGGTTAAAAATTTCCTTAAAACTATGATAAGTGAACCCCATAGCTGGGATGATAAAATATATAAATCTGTGGTGGTATATAATAATACATTACATTCTGAATTATCAATGTCCCCATCTAGATTCTTATTAACTAAAGCACACAGAACAGGAACTGATCCACCTCTTCAAGGTACAATGTGTCAAACCTGGAGATTAGGTCATCCTAAATTTCAACCATTTAAGGTCAATCAATCTGTTTTGTTGAAAGTTCAGACTAAAGGTTTCTTAAATGTTAACAAGTTTTCACCTAATTTCAGTGGTCCTTATAAAGTAACGAAAGTGAACGAAAATGGTCTTACTTATTTGATTACAAAGTTTGGTTCTGGGGTAACTGTAAGAGCTCATCATTCACAGTTGCGTATTTACAGAGAAGCTCCTTCTTATCTTACGAATAATTCATGTTTTCAGTCTGTTCAGAATTTAGAGAGTGATGCTATAGAGACTGTTAATGCAGGTGTTACTGTCCCTCAATTTTCAGATAGTGACTCTGAATCATCTAATGATAACGAACATTTTTATGTGTCTGATATACCAAATACTTTAAATTTCAATATAAATACCTCATCTTCTGACTCCTTCTCAGGTTTTGAAACGTGTGACAGTGACTCTGGTTCATCTTTCTCTGGCTTTCATTCTCAGTCCGGTGGATCATCTCTGAGGTCTGGAACAGACTCACGCATATCTGGTCACTCTAAAGCAATTACTCAGTCGTCTCTATTAGCTGACTGTGGACTCTGTAGAGGTTGCTCATTCGAAACCAAGATAGAAAACTTTTTAACTGATGATGTGGCAGATAGTGTGGAGCAATCTGTCCAGTCCGAGGAGTGTGACTCTGTCGTGATGGGGAGGAATGTTGAGTTGGAGATAAGGTTGCCAAGTCCTTTACCTCACCTCTATAGATTAGCCTTGTTTGATATAGATGATGATGAGGATTGGGAACTATCTTCTATTGATTCACGTCTTATGTTTGATGAGGAAAAAGAGGGTATTGATAGGGAACTTGAGATGAGCAGACAAATATTACAAAGTTTCTCTAATAGTGAAGAGTTAGGTAGTACAGAGTCTCAGTCTGATCTGAATGGTAATCCTGTTGTTCATGAATCTGTTGAAGTTGGTGTTATGGATTCCGATGATGAAAATGTGTTTAAGGGTTTTGAAAATAATTTGATTAATGAGGGTAAAGTTAGTGAGGATGAAGTTGGGAATAGTGGGAGGCGTCACACTAGATCTCGGGGGCCTGTTCCACATTTACCTAATGTACAATCTGTAACTCTTGAGAGAGCTATAAAGAAGCATACTCTGTAATTAATGTGGCTTGGACAGAGTATTCGCACATTAGCTAATATTGTATTATTCTTGTTTTGAATTCTTTTTAGTGATTTTGTGAATAAAATATGGTTTTAACTTTTAGGCTATATACTCTTTATAAACTAAAAATGTCTTGCATTCTATAGCTATTGTGTTTTCCTTTCAAATTCTTTCAAGTCCTTAATTTGTATATAATTGTGTAAATTTCATTTTGTGTGTGTTAGTTAGTTTAAATTGTACTATGTAGAACTATTGTTTTGTGTTAGATATTGGTGATGAAGTTGAGCAATGGTATTTAGGTTCACCCCGGTTAGTTTACTCTGGTGGGGGGGAATGTAGCCGTGTGGCTTTTAATCATTATTCATAGTAAACTATCCTCATTCAATATTCATTCACAATATGTTGCTCATCTTCTCACCTCTTTTTCAGTCATTATATAGACATTCATATTTGTTCTTAAATCCTTCCATAACCTGTTCATCCCCAACTGTTCCTATTCATTTGATGGCATGCTTTGCATGGTGAGTAGTGTTCATTTTGATTATTATTATTTTTGCTAATATGTGTTTATGTTATTCTTCATTATCTGTCATTTATTTGTTTTGTCTTTTATTTATGTTTTATTATTATTTTGTTTGTTTATTTTTGTTTTCATATCTTTCGCAGCATCATTCATATCTCACCTGCTCATGCTTTCTTGCTCATGCTTTCTTTTCATGTTTCTTTTTCATGCTTTCTTCTCTTTTCTTTAGTTCTGTTTCCTTTTCATGTTTCATTTGATTTCTGTTTTGTTATTTTCATTATTATATATTAAAATAATCTTAAGTTTCTTCTATTACTTTACCTTTTGAATCCCTACATATTTACTATTAATTAACAGTAAGAATAGTAACGGCCCAACGGCTAGCGCCCACTCGCACGATAACAATGCATCTGATATATCCTCTGCCAGAATCTTCTCACTTGCTCCCCTGCCTCCCCATATCTCTCTTCCTCCAACTCCTCTCCCTCCTCTGTGTATAACTTCTCTTTTTCACCTTTTTGCATTTTCTCTCCTTTCAGCTTCTTCATCATCTTCCATATTTGCTTTCCTTCTCTCATACTCCTTATTTCTTCCACTACTCCCACTTCATACTTTCTCATCTCTACACTGATCATTCTCCTCACTTTTTCTTATTGTTCTCTGTATTCCATCCATCTTAGTTCCCTGTTTTCATACTTTCCTCCATTCCTGTATCTCTTGTTGAATCTTCTTCTCTTTGCAATTTTTCTTCTTATTTCCCCATTCATCCATGGGGGCTCCTCTTTTGGTAAATTTGTGCTTTAGGACCCCCACCGATTTTCGATATTTTGACTCTTATTATAGATAAAGGGAGCCGTTTTAAGACATTTTTCACGAATACCAATTGTTGTTGTTGTAGAAATGCTTTGTTTTCGAGATAAAGTGCAATTAGCTAAGTTTTTGGTAGGTGTGCAGTACAACAAACTAGCGGATACAGTTAACTACATTAACGGTTTCATGTCACAAAAATCTAAAAGGCTTTTCCGCTTTTAGATTTTTGTGACATGAAACCGTTAGTTTAGTTAACTGTATCCGCTAGTTTGTTGTACTGCACACCTTGTCATTGAGTATGTCCGATAACGCCAATTAATTGGCGCGAAATCTAAATTAACTGAATACATTTATATGTAATGGGCGTAGTATAGTTAGTGCGCCACATCAAACTATACGTAAATTTAAATATAGGCATTCTCTAGGGCATTGGGCATTAGATGCGGTCACAACAAACTATACCTACGTAAATTAATACATCAATATTGATTCATTACTCAAATTAGCTTGGCATTCTGCTCTTTAGGGATTGTTTAAATTGGTGACCAATTTAAAAATTCCATAACAAATCTTAAAGAGCAGAATGCCGAGCTAGTTTGAATAATGAGTAAAATTGATATGTAAGTTTGTTGTGACCGCATCTAATGCCCAATGCCCTTGAGAATCAAAATAGATGTTTAAATTTATGTATAGTTTGACGTGACCGCATGTCCGCATCTAATGCCAATGCCCTAGAGAGAAAAAATAGAGATTCAAATTTACATATAGTTTGACGTGACCGCACCTAATGCCAATGTCATAGCGAATGAAAATAGATTTTCAAATTTATGTATAGTTTGATGTGACCACATACAAATCAATCTACCATAATTGATTTTGGCATGGCATATAATTGATCAAATCGATTTTAGCATGGCTTGATTTCACATTAAACGTAACTAATTAGCATGAACTTGCCAGTCTGAAAAGTAGAGCAGGATTTGAGGATTAATCCTGTGCCCAAGTCCTATTTAATTCCTATGTTCTAATGTTATTTGCTGTGCTTAAATCCCAATTTCTGTCAAAATCTTGGTCTGAAGAGACCTTCCTTTCAGACTGGTGGGGTTGGACGGGGTACGGTCAAGAGCCCCCCCGGCCAAGAGCCCCCCCGGTCATGAGCCCCCCCGGTCATGAGCCCCCCCGGTCACGAGCCCCCCCGGTCACGAGCCCCCCCGGTCACGAGCCCCCCCGGTCACGAGCCCCCCCCTCCATGTTTTTTAATCCTTATTTACCTAGTTAAACAAATGAAGAACTACTTGGATAGAAATAACTGAGAGTTGCTAATGTAGTTTGTTGTATCCGCTAGATTGTTGTACTGCACACTTCATGATTGTTTAATGACCTGGCAGGGGGGGTTCGGGGGGCGGCACACCCCCCGATATACATATATTTTATGTCTAATCAGTAATGAACTACAAAAGTGTCAATAAGGATTAAATAATATAGGTAAAGAAGGATTTAAAAACAGGGGGGCTCGTGACCGGGGGGGGGGGGGCTCATGA